>JAKCPI010001728.1:0-188987 GCA_023213315.1 Euborellia annulipes | reverse complement strand
TGCCTCCAGCATTCCTTTGTCCACCTTCCTTTATTCCATCTCTCTCATTGTCATGATGTACTTCATTACTTTCTTGGTTGATACGTTCACCAGCTTAAATCTTGCCGTTTCACTTCTCCATATGTAGTCTGGAGTGTTCTTTCTCAGTCCCAATATTGCCTTGAAGAACCTTCCTTGTACCCTTTCCAGCTCCTTCCATTCGTTCAAACCCCAGATCTCTGCTCCGTACATCATTGTTGACTGTACCAGGGCTGTGTATATTCTCTCTATTTTTTCCCACCTTGTACAGTTGATCCTCCTCATTATTCCCCATACTACATTCACTATCTTCTCCGCCTTCTCTGCCATTCTCTCCACGTGTTTCTGGTGTGAATTCATCTTCGTGAACGTAAATCCCAGGTACTTTATTTCCCCTACTTCCTCTATCTTTTCTCCGCCTATTTCCCAGTCTTTTTGTTCCTTCTTTTTCTTCCCTTCTTCCCAAACTCAATTGCTTTCGTTTTCCTCTTGTTTATTGTCATTTTGTTCTTCTTCGTATATCTCTGCAAAGTCGTCAGCATTTCTTGGAGCCCCTCCCCTGTAGTCTGCCAACAGCACCACATCGTCCGCGTATTTCAGGCAATACAGCTTTCTCCCATTTATCACCGTACCTCCCTCCATCCTCCGTTCCAACCATTCGTCTATATCCTCTACAAATATATTAAAGAGTATTGGGCTCAGGGGGCAGCCCTGCCTTACCCCTTTTCTTGTCCAGAATTCTTGAGTTGTCCCCTCCTCCCCTCTTACTCTGTTCTTTGTTTCTCTGTAGATGTTTCTAATCATTCTTTTCATCCTGCCGTCTATTCCCACTTTCTCTACTTTTTCCATTAAAATGTCTCTGTCCACTCCGTCAAAGGCGGCCTCAAAGTCCACGAAGGCCGCGCATATTCTCCCCTTCTCTTCTAACTTCTTCTCGATTATTGCATTCAGGAGGAATATGTGGTCCCTCGTTCCGTACCCCTTCCTAAATCCTGCCTGTGTTCTTCCTAGTTTGTCTTCGGCTTCTAGCCAATTTCTTATTCGCTTCGCCATTATTCCCGTCATAATCTTGTAGCTGGTATTGAGCAGGGTCACTCCCCTATAGTTCTTTGCCTCTTCTTCCCTTCCTGCCTTCCAAATTGGGCATATTGTGCCCTCTCTCCAACTTTCTGGGATGTCTCCACTTTTCCATATCTCATTTAATCCCTTTCTTATTTGCTCTAGCCCCTCCCCCTTCAGATTTTTATAAAACTCGTTTATTGTTCTGTCTGGCCCCGCTGCTTTCCTCCTCTTCAGTCTTCTCAGTTCCTCTTCGATCTCCTCCTTACTCAGTTCCCCATTCAGGTAGCTATCCTCTTCTTCTTCGGTGCCTCTTCTCTCCCCCTCTCTCCCCCCTTCGTCCTCCTTCTTCGTATCCTCTCCCCCTAGCAGCCCCTTGAAGTGCACTCTCCATTCCTCATTTGTTATTCCATTTCTAATTCTTCTTTTCTTTCTTCTAAACCCATTTATAATCTTCCAGAACTCCTTCTCATCTTTTAAGTCTTTTATATCGTCCCATATCTTCTCCATTTCTTCTTTCTTCTTTTTCCTCTGTTTTTTCCTCAGTTCTCTTCTCGATTCTATATATTTTCCTCTGTCCTCTTCTCTCCCAAATTTTCTGTACTTCCTCAGCATTCTCTTCAGCGTCTTCTTTTCTTCTATGTATCTTCTGTTTTCTCTGTTTACTCTCTCTTTCCTCACCATATTCATTCTCTTGGCCGCTCCAATCATTATTTCATTCATCTTTTCGATCTTCTCGAAACCCTCCATTTCGTCCCATGTCTCTTTTCTGCATCTCTCGTTCACCTCTTTTTGGAATTTTTCCCTCTTCTTTTCCACCCATATCCAACCCTTTTCTTCTTTCCTTACTCCCTCTTCTCTTTTCCCCGCTTTCTTTCCCTCCATGGTGATTTCTATCGGCATGTGGTCAGATTCTATTCTTTCTTTCACTTCCATTCTGCTCAAACTTTTCCCTCTCACATTCTCTCTCACCATGACGTAATCTATGGTTGTGGCTCCCCTCGCTCCCACATACGTCAGTTTTCCTCCCTGGTCTCCTTTTATTCTTCCATTTTGTATTTCCAGGTCATTCTCTCTACAAAATTTCATTAATTCTTTTCCCTCCTGATTCATCTCCTTATCTTCTGACTTTTTTCTTGTTCCCATCCCTTCTTCATCTCCTACCCTTGCATTCATGTCCCCCACCATCACGATCTCGTTATCCTTCTCTCTCGCCTCTTTCAGCACTCCTTCCAATTGTTTTTCCATTTTCCTGATCCCTTCGCTGCAATATGTCGTTATAAGGGTTCCTTCTTTCTCGCCATTCCTAAATTCCATGTATAGTCCATAATCCCACTCTTTCATTTCTCCCGACTGCAGTGTTCCCTTTTTTACACCCAGCAGTTGTCCTCCCTTTGCCCTGCCTCTCTTCTTTTCTCTTATCGCCGGCTTTGTTCTTATCTTGTAGTTTCCCCCCAATTTGTTGATCATTCCGTCTTCTTTCCCTCTTTCTACCCATGTCTCTGACAGCGCCACCACCTCGAATTCTCTTATGTACTCCCAAAAGCTCGGTTCTTTGTTGTACACTCCCGCAACATTCCATACCAGCCACTTTCTCTCTTCTTCCTCCCTCCTTGTCCTCACTTCTCTCTTCAGTTTTTTGGCTCTTCTCCTCTCGTTTCCCTCAGTATCTCCTCTCCCTCCTCCCAGCCAGCTTCATACTCTTTCCCTCCTATTATCATCTTGTCTTCTTTCCATCTTATTTCCCTGCCTGTCACTCCCTTTGCCTTTGCCAGTCTCAGTAACTTTCTTCTTACTTCTCTCACCTCCGGTGGCATATCATCATCCAGGAATATCACGGTTCCTCTCAATCTCGCCCTTTTCCTCATTATTTTGCTTTTCCCTGATTCCGTCTCGCACTTCACCAAGATTGGTCTGTTTTTTCCCTCCATTTTTTTCCCCAGTCTTGCTATCTCCGATATCTTTATCCCGTTCACTTCTAATTTTTCTTCTATTATCTTCTTCGTTATCTCTTCCGTTTCTTGTTGTTTTTCCTCTCCCTGTTCCTCCACTCCCTTTATTATTATGTTCTTTCTTCTTTCCTTCATTTCTAGTCTCCTTATTCTGTCTTCCATTTCTCCAACCTTTCCCCTCCAGTATTGAATTTCTCTTGCCATTTCCATTCTCACATTTCTCTCTTCTTCCATAAATTTTCTCATCTCCCTCAGCTCCTTTCTATTCTCTTCCATTGTTTGGATCACCTGTCTCATCAGTTCCTTTTGCGATTCGTCCTCCTTCAGTTTCTTTTCCACTTGCCCCTCTTCCTCCCTAAGTGGTGGCGAATGTTGCATCTGTCCCGACCTGGACCTGTTGCACACCGCCTCTCTTTCCAAAAAATTATCCATCCTTTGCTGTCCCTGGCCGCCTCCTCTTCCGCTCCCTGTCGTGAACCAGCTTCTCCCCTGCGGGCCTCTGCCGGCTGCCTGACTTCCCGGCGGCGTTTTCTGCGTGGGCGCTGGTTTTTTACCGCTACTCCCTTGCGCACTCCCTTTCTGTATCAGCTGCGCCGTGGCTTGATTTTTGCCGTTACTTTCTCGCGCACCTGTCCCCTCCCTCCTTTCCCCACCAGGCTCTGCCTCCTCCCTATGTTCTTTCTCCTCCATGCGTACCTTTAATTTTTTACTTTCCTCTCCTTATGTGGCCCCTTCGCTACCTTCTTTCTTTGTCTTCTTTTCTTCAATTCTTGTTTTCCTCAATTGTTGCACCTCCGGTCCACTTACGTCACTTTTTAGGGCTTCTCTTCCTGCACACACTGGTTTTCTTCTTTTCCTCCTGTCTTCACTTTTATCGCTTTTCTACTCTGTTTTCTCACGAGCTCGCTAGTACACAACCTTCTCCTACACGTTCTTTACTCAGAATCCTTAAAATCTATATATAACACACCAATCAACACGCTTTCTAAGATCGGCTAATAAAGATATGTGGCATTCTTAATTTAAAATTTTAATATTTTAATGTTTTATTTTGATACTCTTGTTTTAATCTCTTCTTCTTTTTCCTAGCCTTATTCCCGCAGTGCGGGGTCGGCGGAATAGGTTTTTTGCGACCGAAAGAAATAGAACAGGCCGGCCCGTCGCACGGTCTGACGCCTGTTGAAAATATAGAAGGAAGGGACAGACATATAAAGAACAGAAGGAATGCCAGTCCCAGCTCTGGTAGCTCGTGGTCGCCATCCACGTACCCACAAGATGTGGGCCCCTGAGCATACACTCTTATTTTAATGTTCGGTACAATTTTTGGATAGAATATTCTTATATAAAAATATTGAAAACAATATTTGTGTGAGTTGTATTTAATAAAATGATTAAAATACTTAATAAATCTTATATTATAAATAAATAAATATAAACTAGGTAGAGCCTTGTTTGAAAAGGATGAAATTTTTTCAATCAATGCTCACATAGTCAGGCGGATGCGAGATGTACTTATTGGGCCGAAATAAGGCCTCGAAAGCGTGGAGGTCCTGGTTCGACTCCAGGGGGTGCAAATTTGCCCAATCTTAAGCACAAATATATCTCGCAAATTTGCTATCTTAAATAAATATATTTAATATTTACAGAGTATCTCTAAGCACAAGTTAGAGAGTTTTTAAAAAGTTGACTTGAAAGTTGAAAAGTCGACTTTCAGAAATGATTAATCGATTCCGAGAATCGAAAAATATCAAGTCGAATCCAAAATCGAAAATCGACTTTTCCATTCCTACTCTCCATTTAAATTCGATGCATTCTCTCGAAAAATTTATTTTTATTAAGAGTTCAATTATCATTTTTATGGCGTTCCCTTTCGGTATCATTTTGTAAAATTACCTTCGAATTGAAGTGAAAATTACTTATTTATCTTTTTTTAATTACCCTTCTCGGCTACTGAGGACATTAAGGAGTTTATATGTATATCTTTAAATTTATATCTACGGTATATCTTTGAATTTTTATTGTATCGTTGGCAACTGTTCCGCTCGCTGGTTCCTCGGGGCCACCTACCCGAATTTTTTTTCTTAATTTAAATATAAAACCCACCTGCTAAAATACTTCTTGCCATTTATATTTAAATACATTTTTTTTTTGTGGTCACAGAACTTGAGAAGATGATATTCCAATATATTTTATTATTAGCTCCATTATTTTCAGGAGGTTTGATTCGACTATTTTTAAAAATTTTTAATCATCAATCATTGCCTTGCTAGGTCATGGAAATTCTAAGGTTAGGCTCAAGGCCCTTCTAGAATATTATTAGGATTCTTTTACAGCAGACTGTATTTTTAACTTTAACAAGTGTTTTCACCCCTGTTATTTTTTTTAACTCCTAATTAGACAATTATTGTATTTGCATGCATTCATTATTTGAAAAAGATCTTTTGAATCTTGAAAACGATAGTTTTAATTCATTGTATACTCTCATTGAAAAGTCGACTGTGATTTAACAACGTAGTTGCACAGTTTATAAATACAAATGCGAAGTCGGCCAAATTCTTTCACATTTAGCCCCTACGCAGTAAAAACTATCAGATTTTGCCCCGCATAGGGCAAGGGAAAACTTGGCTAATTTAATTACAATAATTTGGGCAAATAATAGATATTGTCAGATTTATTAGAATTATCAAATCAACTCTCTGGAATTGAAAGATAATTTATTCGATGATTTTTTTTTTTTAAGGTCTTTTTCGGCATCTAAGGCTATTTAGACCCCATCCCTATTAATTTCAAATGATTTCTTTTTTTAATAATTTTTTTTTGGAATGGGGTGCATAAGGTCCGAAGACCTATAATGACCCAGTGGTTACATGCAGCCAGAAAGAAAATAAAAACAAAAGGAGCAAACATAAAGGGAAACTCAACTGCGGGAACTGAGAAGATGCCTGTTGAGGTTAGACTTTAAAGTCTGAAGATTGTAGGTTTTTGGGGAAGATAGACGCAGGGCTTGTTCCAATCACGGGGAGGTCATGGGGACAAAGGAAGAATGAAATTATTTTGGTTCTGTTAGTCGTATCTGAACAGCATAGGGATGCTGGGAAGTTGCCTCTCTTGTGTTCCGTGAATATGTTGCATTGGGTGGGATAATTGATTTTAATTCGGCAGAGCATTGACCTGGATCCTGAGGTCAAATCAATTTAAAAATACATTATTCACGAAGAGCTAGCCATATTAATATATTTATGCTTATCAGTGCAGCCAGGTCTTTAAAGAATACAGCCGCCATTTGTAAAGATATGTGAAAAATCTAAAAATATAATATACGAAAAGATTTAAAACAGAGGAAACAAAGACCAATTCGTCGATTTTTTTATAAAATTAATGGTTCCCATCTCGTCCAATATTAATTTATTGGGGTCTAAATAGTCCCTAACAGCGAAATAGATTTTTTAAAAATTCCTCACCCAACTATGAATCAAACCTTAGTAAAAAAATACTTTCTTGAATTAAATTATAATATTTAAATCAAAATGAAGTCAGTGGCTTGTAAGTACGATGGCTCAACTCGCCAGGACATGTGATACATAAATTTACATGTATTGCCTATTAACTCCGGGACTTTAACAATTTTGAAGAACTGAAGATGGGTACGAAACGTCTCGTTGAATTGCATTAAATCGGAGGCCTTTATTTTGGCTGCATCTGCTCCTTCTCGTGTCTATAATATTTAAATTAAATTATTATAAATTTTAATGTTTAGACCTATATATACCTACTTTTTGATATGCTATATTTAATTTATTTCTCTCAAGAACACTTTAGAATTGAGGCCTAAATACTTAAATAAACTATAGTGAAAATGTAATGTCTAAATTTATACCTCTAAAGGGCGGCCTAGATCATAGAGATAGGAGTTATTTTTATAACTACGTACGAATCCCTCTTCTGATTTGCTCATTCCTCTTAAATAACAATTTTTTTTATATATTAAAATTAAAATTATATCTTCATTACGAATGTAATTATCAAAATATTTATAAATATAATAAATAATCAAGTTATTTTAGCAAAATGATATAAATCTTTCAAGAGAGAGACCTTGTTGTTTTTAATAGCTAAGATCGTGGTTTAATAAAAAGAAATATAAATAAAAATTAATTTGGAAACAAAATAATCTTGCTTTCTGAATAATTTAGAAGTTGACTGTCTTCGCTTGTATTTGAAGGTCCTGCTGGTTATTTTAGAATAAACGAATTTTTTTTTTTTTAGATTTGCAAATAAAATTCTAATAATAAATTTTTGAAATATATGCAAATGAAAAGAAACTGATTTCATTTAATAAAAATAATAAATATCATTATTATATTTTTACTTTCTCTTACATCTAATATGTTAATATATAGAGAAAGTATTGGATTCATGTCAAAAATTTAAAGGGCAAAAGACGATAGTTTTTTGAAAACAAGATTTGTCCAACAAGATGATATATTTGCGTATTATTTAAATAAAGTTAATATCTTAGGCGATTTTTTATATTTGAATGCCAAATTAAATATCTCCCAGCTGATGTATACCGTACAAGAGTTTTAAGCCTGTTTGTTTTAAATAAATCTTTGTTTTCTTTCCTTAAAAATTGTTGTTACTGCCCTTCAGTACATCATTAGGTAGTACTCCTCACCGTACCTACCTTTATTAAAAAAATTTTATGCTATGTAATTTTCTCAGTAGGCCTTCTTGTCATTTTATCTTATCTTATCATAATTTCAGTTCACGTTTATAAAAGGACCAATAAGGTGCGCGTCTCGAAAAACCGTTAGAAGACGATTCAATATTGTGTTACTCTAGGAAGCAAGAGATGGCGTTAGTTTTTGAATCCCCAATTTTCCCATAGGAATACAAGGGATTTATTCCATTTCATTTGAAAGATTCCAGCTAATTAATTAAGGGTAAAAAGTTAATTATTTTTTAACATAATGATTACTAATTTAATTATCTATAAGATATAGAGCGGATTTTTTTAGAATATCTTTTATTTAATGCGATTAATCTTAAAAAAAAATTTATTTTTTCGAAAATCAAAAAAAGGGCTTCTATAAGTTGTAGATATTTTAAATAGCTTTAATTTAAAAAAAATTTGAGGTCGATAGCTTCAAAATTGTGGCCGCTGAAATCTCCCAAAATTAGAACCCCGAGACGGGCATCTTAAAAAAAATTCACTTTACAATATTTTGTAAAATATACACTGTTACTTAATCTACTTTATTTTATTTGAATGTAATTTTTACCATCTCAATTTCACTTGGATCCGAGTTATCAATATTTACTCTGTGCCTGGGAAAACACCATAAAAGATTGATCATACTCAAAGGTCTATTAGCAAGACAACCTGGCAGCTCCCACGATCAAATGTTTGGCTGATTGCTCGTTGCTATATATAGGGCTATTTAATGCACTCAGCAGTTAGATTTGTTAATTGAGATGAAAAAACAGGTTAAACATTTAGATAACAGTTGAACTCATTTTAAACTGTTATTTATAAAAAAGAGCAAAATAAATTACATTAAACTTAAGCTTATATCATTTTTTAGGGTATAAAAATAAATCTTTTAGTTAATCCTTTGACTTACGGAAATTTATTCTTTGATATCGATTCTAATCCTCACTAATTTTTCACTGTGTAAATTAGATTGATTTATAAAAATCTGGTGTGAACAGCACAACTTTCTTTTAACTTCGGTAATCGAAAGTTGTGTTCTGTGCTTGTCATACCAGATTTTTTTACGTGAATATATACAGTAGAGTCCCGGTAATCCGAACCTCGCTAATCCGAACTTCCGGTTAATCCGAACTCTTTTTGCGTACAATTTTTATTTTTTTTTTAAATAACCGCGTTCACACATCACGGAAATTAATGAGTTTCTTTTTTTTTTTAATTAAACGTAAAAAAATATTATGAAATATTTATTTAGAGTTAAATATCACCGACAAGTTTCACGGTTTACAACGTTATAAATACGACTTTATTATCAAAATTAACTAATTCAAGCTTACAATTCCGGTTAATCCGAACGACCCTCGGTCCCAATTAGTTCGGATTAACGGGACTCTACTGTATTTAGTTTCCGACAGTAGTGTACATTCGAATTTTAAGATGTACTTTTTTTTTTTTTTTTTAAACATTCACACTTTTTTTCTCATTCACACAGTCTTTTCGGCAACTCAGGCCATTTAAGACTTTGACGATAACCGTTGTAATGAATATATATATATTGGGGGTCCAGGCATTTCTATTTAAGCCATCTGGTATCCAAATGGCTTAAATAAAATCATCGAACTGCCTGGGTTCGAACCCGCGACGTTTGGTATAGGAGGTAGGCACGCTACCTACTACGCCAAACTTGGGGGCAAGAGACGGCTCTGTGTGCTTCTATTGATTAAAATCATTTTTTTATCTTTAATTAAATAAATCTACAAAGAAAGTTTTAGTTTGTAATTTTTCTCTAAACATCAGATATTATTAAAAATTGTTATGACTAAGAAGTTCTTGGCAGCATTACTGTGCCAAACTCTTCATATTAGAGATTTAAAAAATATTAATTAATGTTTATTAAATGAACTATTTAATTTAATATCTTTTCTAGTAACGGTGGGTTGCTTGTAAGATCATATCAATTAAACGACATTGTTTACTTTTATTTTAGATCAAAAAATAAAAATTGTATGAATTATTAAAATGGGTTAAAAAGAATTAGAAGAATAAAGTTAATTTATTCTATCTATATTATATCAAATCAAATTTAATGTGACATGTTTTATCAGAAAATAGTAAAACTGGTTCCCTGCTGATACTTTTCTTTTCCCATATAGCCTGTCTGCTTTTCCATTACTTGTACTTTGTCTCTTTGACATTTACAGGTGCACATAGTGAAATTTTTTCCTTGATGCTGATCAAAGCAAACCCCCCACGACCTCTAATAGATTCAATTATGGAGCTTCCAACCATCCAATTTCATTAGTATCGATATTATTAAAGTTCTTTAATAAAAGCGTATACAATATTACACCTACAGTATGAATTATTTTAATTTTAAATATTCTTTTAACATGGGCGTAGCCAGACATCTTGTTAGGGGGAGGGGGCAATCCCTCGTTAGGGCGAGAGGGGGGGGGTTTGAATTAATAAACATAAATTATTAATTGTTTATTTAAATAAAAAATAATTAAATTATTGTAGTGGATTGGGGCGTTAAAAAAATTCCCAATGGGAAAAATATATATTTGTTTGTTTTTTTTTTAATTTTAGGACAAGTCAGGGGAAAAATTAATAAAAAATTAAATTTTTTATTTTTTTTATAAAAGGGGCAACCCACACCTTTTTAGGGGGAAACCCTCCTTAGGGGGAGAGGGGAAAGGTTTGAAATTAATATATACATAGATTATTAATTATTTATTTAAATAAAATAATTAAATTATTGAGTGATTGGGGCGTTAAAAAAATTCCCAATGGGAAAAATATATATTTGTTTGTTTTTTTTTTAAATTTTAGGACAAGCCAGGGGGGCAATGGCCCCCCTGCCTCCCCTGGCTACGCCCATGTCTTTTAATTAATTTTGAAGGTCAATAAAAAAAACAACAAATTTTTTTAATTGAGCCGGAATAAAACTCAAAAAGAGCCGAATGTGGGTCGCGAGCCACCGTTGGTATATAGGCCAGGGGTCCCAAATGATCTTGCCTGCCAATTTGGAAATACATCATAACTCCGCGGGCAGCATATAAAATTATATATCTCCATATTATATTTAGACCCACTAGAGACATTTTTTTAAGGTGAAATAAATAAAATAAATATATTTTTTAAAAGTGTGATGAATCTCGCAGGCAAGGGGTTGGGCCACTTCTGGTTTAACCATCTCTTTGGCCGATTTTGGTTCTAAGTTTCGTGTCACGTCCATGGTAGGTAGTCTACCTAAGTTCAATTTAAAAACTCAACCTCCAAGCTCTTTTCGTTCTTGAGATATTTTGTTCACAGTCAAACACAGAGACAGACAGACCATTTTGCGAATTCCACTTTTATGGGCTCAAAACGTGTATTTCCAATCAAAATCTAGACATTGAATTTTTTTACATGAATCTAATATCTAATCTACCGAGACCAGAGTCACTGGTCACATTTGCAATTTGTGAATCAGTGCGTACGGATCTCGGAGAATAAGAAGTCAGATTTATTCCCCGATTGAAAAAATTTTTTTTTCTCGGGTTCCTATATCTGAAACACACTTACTTTGTCATTGGCCAAATGGTTTTTCCGACGGCCATTTAAATAAGTTAAAAAAAAAAAAAAAAAAAAAAAAATCTAATCTCTCTCTCTATATATATAGATATATTTTATGATTGAGGGAGGGATTTAGAAAAAAAGAAGGCTGGGAAAAAAGGAAAAAAAAATTATTTCTTTAAAAAAGGAATTTAACTCCTCCCAAATCATAAAATAATTAAATAAATTTATTTGTTATTGGTCCTTTAAAATAACCAATCAAAATTGAGAGAAAAAAAATAAAATGGCGGCTTTCTTTTCTCTTTTATTTTAAAGAGACATTTTTAAAGAAACGTGGTTTAAAACGACGATTAGGAAAATTTTTTTGTTTGACCCCAAGTGTAATCACTCAGGGTACATTTGTTGAAATGTGAAATATCTTGAATCCCTAATATTGGATCTTTTTAATGGAAAGATTTAACCCAGGAGTGGCCAATCCAAATGATCTTGAGGGCCACTTTGGAAATACATAATTCAATTACCCCCTGGATTGGATAATAAAATTAGGCCTATATATCTTCAGTATAAAGAAATGTGTACCTATATTTTTTAATTAGAATTATATAATTAAAAAAAAAAATAGTAGAATGAATCAAGTTAAAGTTGAATAAAAGTAGACTTTTGGCGATGGTCACAGTCCATTTTGCTCTGTTCCAAAGTTTTGTTGCTCTGTTCTCTATTTTGTTTTATTTCGACCCGTTGCGAATCTGATCCGTATTTTTCTATTCATGTACTCTGCCGCTGACTCTTGATATTTTATATTTAGCCAATCATCCTCTAGGCTCAATCTCAGGCCTCGTAGGGGCATCTCTTCTTCAATCTCTTTTCAATTATTGTCATTAAATTATTTCTATTATTACATAATCCTGTGTTAAATTTATTAACTAACAATTAACGGAGTCTAACTGTCCTCGGTTGTCTATTGTCGAAAAAGACTAAAATTTTTACAAAAAAAAAAAAAAAAAATGTTCTAGAATTTTAATTTATAATGAAATATGTACATTAGCAATGGAAGTTTTGGGATTTGAGTAAGGGGGGGGGGGAGTAATGGAAGTAATAATATTAAATTATATTTTAGTTCTGGATTCAAATTAGCATTAAAAAAGAACTTTTATATTATTAATATCATTTTTTTTTTTTTATTCAAAGCATTCACACTTTTTTCTCATTCACACTCACACTCACACACACATTCACACAGTCTTTTCGGCAACTTAGGCCATTTAAGACTTTGATGATAACCGTTGTATAAGATAATATCTATTGGGGGTCCAAGCATTTCTATTATTATTAATAATACATTAGAAACCCGATAATTCATATGGACAAAGGACCGACCCGTCGGTCGTACCAAACCGTCGCGACAATTTAGAAAATTGTATTTTGAAAAAAAAATCTGGTGTGACTGGTCACACAGCACACAACTTTCTCTTACCTTCGGTAATCGAAAGTTGTGCTCTGTGCTTGTCACACAAGATTTTTTGTGTCGACATGTATTTAGTTTTCGACAGGACGGTACATTCGAATTTAATGTAAATTCTGTTACCATGGCAACCATTTCTGCTATGGAGTACAAGAGTAAAGTGGTCTTCAGAAGATTTCAATGACAAAATGAGAATATACATTTTATTGAGAATCTAAAAAATAATTGTATTTTGAATTTAAAAAAAAAAAAAAATGAAAAAGTGCATCAGTAAAGTACCTAATAGTACCCTTTGGCCTATTTTGATTAAAAGCTTTGTGTCACGTCCCAGAGGGGTACCTAACTTAAATATGGTCGATTTTGTTTCTAAGTTTCGTGTCACGTCCAGGGTAGGTAGTCTACCTAAGTTAAATATAAAAACTCAACCTCCTAGCTCATTTCGTCCTTGAGATATTTTGTTCACAGACACACAGACAGACCATGTCGCGAAAATCACTTTTTTTGATTCAGGGGACCTCAAAACGTGAATATCCATCAAAATCTTGATATCGGATTTTTGACATGAATCCAATACTTACTTTCTCTCTCTATATATTAACCTGCATATAGAGGTAAGAGAAAGTAAAAAAAAGAAAAAATGTAAACAAAAAATAGGTGGGGCTGAAAGGCGGTAGCCAACAGCCGAAAATAAATAAATAAAAAAAAAAAAAAACGGGGGACCCCCGTCAATTCAATAATTCTATTACCTGTATCTTTGGAATTTTGAGAAACTAATTTTTTTCGATTATATTTTTAGGGAATTTTATTTCAAAATTTTATGCTTCTCTAGGTATAATCACAAAAGAAAAAAAATATTTTCTATTAATAATAAAAAATTTCGCCTGCCGATAGGCAACTCGAATTCTGCTCTGTTTAATTGGCTATCTGTAAAATAGACGTAACCAATAAACAATTTATTTCAAATAAAGATTTTATAAATTCATTTGATTAATTAATGCGTTAATAACCAGGCAGCCAAAATGACTATAAGGAAAAATAATTTTATTAATATCCCATGGTCAGTTAATGGGGGGGGGAAAGACTTAATTTTCACGTGAATTGACAAATTTTATTAAAATTAAAAATTCCGGTTCCCAGACCTCTAGATTCATATTCATTAGAAATAGTCCCTCCAGTCCAAACGGAAGAAGATTATTTTTTTGATGACTAAATATTTATGCTCATGCTCTTTTTCCGAGGGGGGGAGAGTGGGGGGGGGCTTGAAATTAGCAATACTATAATAACAACGGGCAATGAAGAGAATCCTGTACCTAAATTTTTTATCAAAATGAAAAATGACTCGACCGAAAATATTCATTAATCTATCAAAAATTCTCCGTTTTTAAAAGGTTCAGGTTTACAAAACTAGTTGTTACCCTCACTCGGCCTCTAAAAAGACGAAGCATTCTTTCATTTAAATATTCTTTTTAAAATTATTATTATTGTTATTTTTACTTTCTCTTACCTCTATATATCTTAATATATAGAGAGAGAAAGTATTAGATTCATGTCAAAAATTCGATCTCGAGATTTTGATGGATATACACGTTTTGAGGCCCCCTGAATCCAAAAAAGTGGTTGTCTCAACATGGTCTGTCTGTGTGTGTGTGTGTGAACAAAATATCTCAAGAACGAAAAGAGCTAGGAAGTTGAAATTTTATATTTAAGTTAGACACTCCCCTGGCATGTGACACGAAGCTTTTGAACAAAATCGACCAAAGAGTACTAGTACTTTACTGATGAACTTTTTCAGTTTTTTTTTTCGATTTTCTCAAAATTCGCTCCAACGATTTTAATTGAAATTCAAAAATCAATTTTTTACACAGATTAAAATTAAATATACAAATTAAACACTAGGTTATTTGTTTCAAAGGTTTTATTAATTAAAAATTAACACTTGATACGTATTTCGACAATTTCTTGTCATCATCAGAAGTGATTACATTACATACATTTACATACATACATTGAATGTAATCATTTCTGATGATGACAAGAAATTGTCGAAATACGTATCAAGTGTTAATTTTTAATTAATAAAACCTTTGAAACAAATAACCTAGTGTTTAATTTATATATTTAATTTTAATTTACAAAATGTTTCAACGAGAACCAACGGTCGAAAGTTTAAATCTTATTTTTACACAGAGCCTGAATCAATTGACTTTTTTACTTTTTACTTATGAATTACAAGTTAACTAAGGTTTTATGGGAAACTAAATATATAACGACATTTTTAAGCATGAAAGATTGAGCTAGGAGATTGAAATTTTATATTTAAGAATGACACCTCCGTGAAAATAAGGTTTTGAAAAAAATCAGCCAAAGAGTAGGTCTACTAGTATTGTCGACACAATAAATCTGGTGTGACAAGCACCATTCATTTACCGAAGTTTGTGTACTGTCCATACCAGATTTTCGATGAGTGACAAACAAAGATTTAGTTCATCATGGATAGGAAGCAAATGAATTGCTTGAAGCCATTGATTGATTGATTGTGTTTATAGCGCATTTACGTTGCACTGCGACCTCTTGAATCTATTATACTCCATCTACTTGAAGCCATCAAAAGCAAGGAAAATAAATTACGTTCAATTTAAGATTTCTTTTCATAAATTCACAAACTCTACTTTGTTATTGTGTCACCTTAAAATGTAACAGGCCGTAAGTGTGCCATCAACTCATAAAGAATAAATAAATTAAGAAACAGGACATAGTCATGTTTTGTTTTATGAAAAGAAAAAAAAAATAATAAGCCATAGTTAATAAGCGTTAAATTGGGATAAGTACAATAAGGAAGTAGGTGGGTTGCCTGCTACCGGCGTTCGGGGATTCGAACCTAGAGCCCCTTGCGTTGTGGGCTGCGCAATGCGCTCACCTCGCCATGCGTCCGCCGCCATACTTAAAAGCGGAAGCGCTGTCAGCGATGGCGCCCGTTGACTGGCAGCGCTTCGTTGCTCGCCTTCACCTGCAGCCGTCGTGAATGGGCCACCGGGGCAACGGGACAACTCACTTGTGATACTTTTTTTTGTTTTTGTTTTTGTTTTAATTAGTACTTCTCCGGGACCAGTTGTTTTTATATTTTTTCGTACTTAATTATATTTTCCGGTAAGTCCCAGGAGGCCTACATGGACAAATATATGTATGTGTGTGTATGTGTGTGTTTGTGTGTTATTAGTGTTTTAAAAGTGAGTCATATAATAATTAAGTGTATTAGTGAACGAAGCAATGGATCTAAAAAAAAAAATTTCAAATAGCGTGATTTTTCATATACAATCAGAATCCAACAATAATTTCTGAAGAGGGGTAGGCGGCACCTGGGGCGGCAAATTTTAGGGGGCGGAAATTTGTGAAGAAAACTACTTATTTATATACTAATAAATTTTATTAATAACCAAGTTAAAAAGGTATAGGTAATGAGACGTCCACCGGCGTGTAAGGGTGTTTGGGATGGTTGAAGGGGGGGGGGGAGGCAAGAGCACACTGCCAGGGGGTAAATCCCTAAATCCACCCCTGACAATAACACTTTGTTGAGTCGAGTAATTATATTAACTGAATTGCATAATCAAATCAAGTCTTAACTATAAATAAATCTTATTTAGTCGCCGTTGGTGTCTACCTGAGAGGAATATTAATCATTTCAATTAAGCCTATTTCATGTTAATTGAATGGAGTACAAATTATCGTCCTAAAATATAAAGCTGTTCGGTTTCTAATTTATTCGATACAAACTGGTGACCCTTTAAGCCCGTAGGCAGATTTGGATATTTAAGATAACCCATTGTTGAATATGTATAGAAAGAAAATCAAACCACCATCCTTCGTTAATTTTCGAATGAAAATAATAAAGCTTTTTCTCAGGTTTTTCATGTAACAAATTCCTTTTTTAACTGTAATATTAAAATAATGGTCATAAATAAAATGTATAAGATATTCATCCTTTTCAAAGATTATTAAACAGGTAATTTTATAATTTAATATCTTTAATAGATTAGAGGTGTTGAAAATTTTTTTCTTAATTTAGGGTTTAATTTTCTATATGTATTTATTATTTAATTATTGAATTTCTGTTGTCTATTGCGGGTTATTCTACAAGCTTGTTCCTCAGGGCCACCTACCCGAAGATTAACTATTCTTGACATTGTTTGACAGCAACGATCTTGGTTTGATATACTTTTTTTTTTTTTTATTTATTTTTGCCTTAGCCGGGTGCCATAGGCTAATAATACCTTTTACAATTTTGGAGGTTTGATATACTTGAAAAATTCGTTTTGCATCATCATCTGTGACCATATCCCGAGTAATCTTGTGAGATTGGATTGCACAGTACACAACTTTTTCTTACTTTCGGTAATTAAAGTTCTGTACTTGTTTACCAGAAATCAATTCAAATTTTTAAGCATTCATTTTTAAAATTTTATATTAAAAATAACATTTAATTTCTAAGAAAAATATTTTTCTTAAATCTCGGGAGGGGGGGGGGTGATTAGCCCCATTTACCCCCCCCTTCCAGCCTTGTATCCGCCCTTGGACCATATAGACTTTGAACATTTCAATAAATTATCCAGTCAAAGTTTTTTTTTAACACTCACTCTTTTTTTCTCATTCACACTCACACTCACACAGTCTTTTCGGCAACTTAGGCCATTTAAGACTTTTTGACGATAACCGTTATTATTTATAATATCTATTTGGTATCCAAATGGCTTAAATAAAATCATCGGACTGCCTGGGGTCCGAACCCTCGACGTTCGGTATAGAAGGTAGGCACGCTACCAACTAGACCAAGCCCGTAGGCCAGCCAAAGGGTTAAAATTTTTTTATCAAATTAAGCAGTGACCTGAGATCCCCTTTGGCTTTTAAAATTACGGGTATCAATATCAATGTTAGAAGGAAGTTAAAAAACCTCAGGGGTATAAACATCTAAAAATTTTAGATTAGTATGATTAAATGGGCCCTGTTATGCAATGGTGTGTCAAAGACCAAACATCGAGTTTTGAGAAAATCAACATTAAAGTTTTTTGTTTTCATTGGATTATATATAATTTTTGTTGTCAATTGTGCAAGTAACATTAAATATAAATTTTTTTAGGACATATTTCATAAAAAAAAAACTATTAATTATAGCATTTGAAACAATATTCCGTGCTTAACTCAATTTTGAATTTTTTGGTCTTTGACATACCATTGCATAACAGGGTCCAAATAACATTGAACATCAGTTAATTTTATTTATTAATATAGGCCTACTCGTATATAAATACAGATGCCTAAAATACTTAAAAAAAAAAATAATAATATAAACTTGTAATAGAATTTTTTTTCGTGATCCCTCTTCTAAAACTAGTGTTTTAAAAGTGAGTCATATAATAATTTAATGAAATTATTTTTGATTAATTAGAAGAATTGCAAGAGAGCGTTGTGTATTGTGCTTTGTCCCACCAGTAGATTTTTTCAT
This sequence comes from Euborellia annulipes, assembly GCA_023213315.1. Classification (NCBI taxonomy): domain Eukaryota; kingdom Metazoa; phylum Arthropoda; class Insecta; order Dermaptera; family Anisolabididae; genus Euborellia; species Euborellia annulipes. Next base: position 170,730 of record JAKCPI010001728.1, on the reverse strand, counting down.
TTCAAATTAAAAGCCCAACAAATGAAGGGTTGAAAGACTCTCTCCTTTTACTTTTCGACTGTCAATTGCTCCTTCCCTGGGTCTTGGAATGTTTAATTAAATTGAAGGTTTAATCAAATATTTCTTTCATTTGTCCTTAAATGAGTTTAAAATCAATTTATATTAGAATTTCAAACTATAAGAATTAGAATTCAACTTGCATTTTTATAAAATTATTATGCAAGTCACGAAATTTTTTTTTTATATTATGCCCTATATATCGCCTGCTAATAATCATAGTGGCGAAAGTCCGAAAATTCAATTTTTGAGTTAATCCTCTTCAAAAGTTAATCCTTATCAAACGTTGTTAAAATAATTGGTTAAAATAAATTTTTTTTATAAAATTTTTTCTAGTTTTTTTAAAAGATTTTTTTTACTAAGCTCGGGGGGTTTATTTTTTAACAGGCCCTTCGGCGTTTAAACCGATAGTGGTGTTGATTCCTATTTAGAACTAGGGGTGTTCGATTACGGGAAAAAATAATCGATTATCGGTTATAAAAATTAATAGATTATTCCGATTAATCAATTATTGGATCCGGATAGATGAAAAAATAATCGATTATGAAAAAAAATAATAGATTATACCTTTTTTTTCCTCTTGTAAAATTTCCATTATTCCCTCTCGCCAAAATCATTTGACCTTTTTTTTAGTACCTATACGAGTTTCATTCCATCTTTTTAAACGCATATTTCCCGAAAATAATCGATTATGAAAAATAATCGATTATTTTTTAAGAAAATAATCGAAATAATCGATTAATCGATTATTATTTTTTAATAATCGATTATTTTTTAAGAAAATAATCGAAATAATCGATTAGTATTTTTTAATAATCGATTATTTTTTAAGAAAATAATCGGTGAATAATCGATTAATCGATTATTGTGCAGCCCTATTTAGAACATCATACCACGAGAGAAAGGATATATCTCTCTCTTTATTGACCATTAATTTTAAACAAATTTTTATAAAAAATAACATGCTCTCCTTTGTTGACAGGTTAAAGATAGTGCAATGTCAATATTGTAAAATTATTGTGAGAGTTTAACCTTAACTCATCCCTTGGGCTGTAGGACAGAGTATATACTTCGGTCCCGCCTCTTGTGCTACGGGTCAAGAATTCTCTTTCCGTTCCAAGTGATGAAAATTAAAAAAGAATATATTTAATCAACCTTAATGGTGGTTATCTGTTGTTGGATAATTAATTTTATTTTTGAAAAGTACTACTCTATCTTTTACTTTGCTTTAGCGAACGATTTTACTATTAATACAATTTCCTTAGCTGATTTTATTTTTAACTTCTTAAAATTGTACTAAAATCTCAATAGAAAAAAAAATATACTTAACGTTGACAAGGGTTCTTTAAGAAGAGAAAAAAAAAACTTGACCTATTTTAAAAGAGTAGAACAATAGGTTTGCACCGAATGGGAGCGTGTGAAGAGATTCGTATTATAAAAAAAAAAAAAAAAAAAAAAAACAAGAAAAGAAATTTTTACTTTCTGAGAAAGTATTGCGATCATGTCAAAAATTCGATGTCGAGATTTTTTTTTTGCTTTTCAACATCTGATGCCATTTAGAATTTGTTTTTATTTATTCAAAATAGTTGGTAGCCAATATACTGTACCAATCAATAGGTCAGATGAATTTTTCTTTGCCTATGAACCTTTGCACCGGCCTTGACTTTCACACACTTTTATTGTGGAAATCTGGTGTGACTGGCCACACATCAGTTTTTTTCGATTTTCTCAAAATTTGCTCCAACGTTTTTTTTTTAAACACTCACACACATATTCACACAGTATTTTCGGCAACTCAGGCCATATAAGACTTTGACTATATCCGTTATTGATTAATATATTAATACATATTGGAGGTCCAGGCATTCTTATTTAAGCTATTTGGTATCGAAATGGTTTAGGCTTAAATAAAAACATCGGACTGCCTGGGGTCCGAACCTGGGATTTCTGGTATACGAGGCTAGCACGCTAACTCCTACTCCAATTTTGATTGGTGCGCGAGCAAGAGCGGATACAAGGGGGGAGGGGGTAAAGGGGGTTATTACCCCCCTGGGATTTGAAAAAAAAATACATTTTTTTCGAAAAAAAATTTATTTTTAATCTAAAAATTTAAAAAATAATACTTAAAAATTTGATTTGTATTTATATTTTGGCAAACAAGTACAAGGGGGGAGGGGGGTAAAGGGGGTAATTACCCCCCTGAAATTTGAAAAAAATACATTTTTTTCGAAAAAAAATTTATTTTTAATCTAAAAATTTAAAAATTAATACTTAAAAATTTGATTTGTAATTATATTTTGGCAAACAAGTACAGAATGCGCCTTTAAATTACCGAAATTAAGAAAAAAATGTGTTCTGTGCGACCAGTCACACCAGATTACCCCCCCCCCCCCCCCCCCCGAAAAATTCAAAAATCAATTATTTTTTAGATACTCTTTAAAATGTATATTTTGCCATTAAAATCTTATGAAGACCACTTTACTCTTGTACTTCATAGGAAAGATAGGAGAATTGGTTGCCATGGTAATAAAATATAAATAAACAAATATTTTTCAGTTTATAAATTTTTCAAATTCAAATGTACCGTACTGTCGGAAACTAAATATATCTCGACACAAAAAAAATTTGCCCTTTCCTTAGATTCGCCACTTAAGGAACAGAAAATTTTATGACTATCACGATCTTGATGCTAATAAAAATATGGCTAGCCTTAGGTGAAATGAGGGGAAATTATCTTAAATTTACAAGTTTATATAAAAAAAAAAGTTGAAAATCACTGAAATACGAGGGCAGGCCAATAAGTCCGTGGCTTTTTGAATTTCCCGCCTCTTAACTGAAATGGCAACACTGCTCCTGTCAGCAGGCAACTATCAGCTGACTCCTGTCGAAATTTTAACCAGCTGGGTCTTTTAATTTTTGTTTGACATCCATTAATAGTAGACTACCTGGTGATTCATCAGGACACTGCAAGGGTGCACACATGTGCAGTTTCCATGGCAAAGATCCATTGCTCCCTCATTCGCCCTATTCTCCGGATTTAGTCCCGAGTGACTATTTCTTGTTTCCAATCCTGAAAAAATGGCTCGGTGGAAAGAGTTTTGAGTCCAACGTTGAAATCATCTTACAAACAAAAACCTATTTTGATGCCCCGACAAATCTTATTTTTTGGAAGGGATAAAAAAATTGAAGAAACGTTGTACAAAGTGTATAGAGCTTAAAGGAGACTACGTTGAAAAATAAAATAATTTTTTATCCAAAAACGTGTGTTTCATTCAAAAAGTCACGGACTTATTGACCTGCCCTCGTAAGTTTCCCCAAACTAAATAATTTCAAAATTTCTCCCAATGGCGATATGTAAACATGGTTAAAAAGTCTCCCAAAATATTTGTCAATGGGCTCTATAAAATAAAGGTTAGTAAACTATTTTTTTTTTTTTAATCTTTCTTTTTTGTTAATGTTTTTTTTTTCTAAATTTCAGAAAATTGATTAACAAATATATTTAAAAAAAAGTCACGAATTTGATTAGAATTATTTATAATTTATAATAGGTACATGATACAAACATGCAGGAAGCGTTCCACCTGATAGCCACTCACTGAATTTATTATTCTATTTTTTATATATACTTTATTTATAGTTAATTTAGATAAGGTGTTCAATTAAAGTTATATAAAGAATGATCCAAGTTTTAAGTTGATCTATAGCGCGAGTAGCGATGGTATTTTTAATTGTACTCGAACTTGTCTAGTGACCATGTTTGATATCCCCCTCCCCCTCCTCCCTTGTCCCCTTGCTTCCATGAGAGAGAGAGAGAGAGAGAGGAGGGTACACCTTGGTCGCGAATGGTCACCGTTGCCAAAATAATTAAGAAAGATGTGCTAAAAGTGTGCTGTCGGCCGGGGTAGGCTGAGCGGTCGCCGCATGGGGCGACGGCGGCGGCCCGCTCTGCCCGGGACTAAGCGGCCCTTAACGTCCGCCCCGACCGCCTCACACGCGCCGGGTACACCGAGCCGGCCAGCTGATACCCACCTCGCTCTGCTCTCGCTCGGCGGGACAGGTAAAGAACACCAACAGTGCCGATTTATTTGATAGTGCCCCATATCTGAGTGCAGTGTGATCCCCCCACCCTTCACACAGTGTGCCTTAAGTGATTCAGTGATTAACCCCGTAGGGTGACCAACTTATTAGAGGGAAACTCCTAAGAAAGGTAATATAATTTAACCAACAATTTAATCATACAAACTGTTGAATGCAATGAATAAATTTTTATTTCAATTCGACTGATTAACTAATTATTAATTTATATAAATTATATAATATCATTTAAAAGCCGCATCCAGTGGTTGAATATAGAAACGTTTCTTTATTAATTAATTATTCTGCTATTTCTTCCAATAATTAAAATTTCTGAATATATCAGTGGTTCCTAACCTACATTTCACGGAACCCTATTTAATTTCAAACAAATTTTTGCAAATATATTTTCTTTTAATTGCGAAATTTCATAATTTATACATGCAAAAGAAAGAAAAAGAGCTTTATGAAAAACAATATTCCGCGACCAAAAAATTTTGGGGACCACTGAATTATATTGTTAATAAATTTTTTGAAATAATAATAATAATAATTTTTTTTTTTTTTTTTTTACATTGCATTCAACTTTATTCAAGAGCTGACTTAGTTCGAATTTTTTTCAAAGGGACAGTTGGTCACCCGAATTTTTTTTTTCAAACTTGCCGCGTGCCTGGTGGCCACGTGGTCCTCACAGACCAATCAGGTTCCTCCACATGAGGCTTGCAAGCACATTTTAGTATAATAGTATTTGGATTTAATTATTCAGTTGTAAGTACACACAAAACAGATTAGAAAAATAAAATTATAAATATTTATTTATAATTTTATTTCATTTAGATATATTCTAAGTAATTTTATTTAAATAGTCAATTGATTTGACTCAAGCAGTGAGTCTCCTTCTGCGCAAGCAGAAAGAGTTTGGTGTCGTTGCTTGACGAGAAACGGGTCATTGCTATGCATGGACTAACATGACGTCTACTTTAAATCCTCTTTTATTCGATTTCTCTTCGTTTTCTTCATGATAACGTGATACTATTTCTCGGTCTTTCACGCCGCTCGTTTTAACATTCAAGTTAATTAATAGGATCTGGTTAGAATAATTATTTATTTTATTAGTTAGGATTTTCAATAAGTTAACAGTTTTTTTTTTAGGTGAGTTTTTTTACTTAATCATTTCCGGTTGTAAATTTAATATATTATTTTTTAAATATATTTAATTATTGAAATAATTCAATTTAAATAACACATTGTTATTTTTTGATTTAATTGTTTTTGTTTTTAAAATATTCCTCAAACCCAAGCTACTTATTTTTTTTTCCTTTATTATTAATATTATTATTGTTAATCATATATTTTGTCTAATTTTGTTATTTTGATTTGTTTTCTCACAGAAATTCCGAATAATCATCCTTTGGTTGGTGTTAGTTAATGAAAACCTGCATACGGTGATAATTGAAGTTGACAGAATAAGACATATTTAACACTAGCCATGGAGGACGCCCACTGTAAAACAGTGGACGAAGTTATCAAGTATTTCGAAGTCGACGCTGAGCGAGGTTTGACTACAGACCAGGTGAAAAGGAACCAAGAGAAATATGGACCCAATGGTAAGTGATTATCCATCGATTTATTCTTTTCAAAGAGAGTATACGAGAGGGAGAGCGATTTTATTATTTTATTTTATTTAAAAAAAAAAAAAAATTTTTTGATTTCAATACTTTTGTCATTTGTCTAGAATTTAAATTATTGAGACGGAGGCGAGGCTAGCGCTCGTCGTAGCTAGTCATATAAACTCGGCCAGGCGGCAAGCAATTTAAAAATATATCTCACCGGTAGGACAATTTGCTTTTTTGCGATTGCTATTTCAAGCTGCCCCTGGAATAAATCTTGTATCCCCCTCCCGTTGGCACATGCTACGACAATGACGATCTTCCTGGCAACTTTCCTTACTCTGAATACTATTAGACCGTTGACGTATTTCTAAAAACGTTCGAAAAATTCCTTTTTCAACTTTTACATACTCTAATTAAAATAGTGTTATTTAACTTTATATAGTTCAAAGGTTCATTAAAAAAAATTATTTATTTAACGACTCAAAATTTTGTTATTTACCGTGAGGAACAAAGTTTAAAAGACACCTACGTGTTTTCATTGTGTGATTATTTTCATTGTTTTTATCCATTTCAAAATTTTTTTTTTAAATAATGAAATAATTACATCTAGAAAACGCATGGGTATCTGTCAATCACCGTTTGAGTATTTTATTTATATATATATAGACCTATTTAAAAATTTATAAAAAATAATAATATTTAAAATATTTTTTTTAACTCACTTTTTATTTTTTTTTTAACACCATTAAGGTCCATATATATATACTCTCATAAGAAAAATCACTCAGGATGACAATATTATTACAATTCCCTAGTTGAGAGGTTGACATTGACAAGACAAATGACATTTAGGAATGAAACCAGCGTTTTGTTGAACACCTTTATACTTTAATTTAGGCAGACGTTTCGGTATCTATGCCATCTTCTGGTTACTAGAACGTCTGCCTAGATTAAAGTATAAAGGTATTCAACGCTGGTTTTATTTCTCCCGACTTCAATCACATATATCCAGCACACAACTTAAATATGACATTTAGGCTGTACGCCACTCAGTTAAAAATTTATTTTTACTATTTGATAAAAATAAAAATGGCTAAACAACATTTATTGTAAAAATAAACATAAGAGAATTGTATACTAATCTATCAGAAAAAATCTGAACATTTTCGTAACCTATTTTAGTGATTGTGAGCATAAAGGAATCGACCCTTCTACAACGGGATCCCTATTTTAAGCCCATTGATAACAAAATTTGTTTTATAAGTTTGCACATCTCAAAAGTCGTCAACCCTAAGTAATAAATCTTTTAGGACTTCATTAAATAATCCTTTTCTTACGTGGTTTTCAACAAAATGTAAAGATAAGTCTATGATGTTTGTTAGTAAATTAACAATTTTTTTTTTATTTCGACAACTTTTCCAATTCATTAGTTGACTATCTATCTCTTCACTATTTAAACATTGACTATCAGCAAGATAATGTCTTATTTTTTTTTTATTCTAGAGTTTAATCATTTTTTGTTCAAGATTATATATTTTTTTTTTTATTTAGTGACATTGATCTGTTAAAAATTTTAATGTGAAATATCAATTTAAAGTTTGTCTTTAAAACAAGAGATGAATAAAAATATCTGAGATCGTACATACACGTGGCCCAACCATTTTGCAGCCTTCAGGCTATTTCAAAAGTCCATCACTTGGTATTGTTTGTTTAAATAACTGACAATCCTGTTACATCAGTTTATATTTCTTCATTGATCGCAGCCAAAATAACCGAATTGTGATCTTTACTAATGACATTCAATGCAAAATCATGAAAGCAACATTTTTTTACTGGATGATTCATCCTTTAATATATTTTTTCCCAAGTTCACATTAAATTTTTTATATCATTAATATTCATTATTTATAAATTTTGTTTGATAAAAAGTTATAATGAAAATACGTAGTATTATCTTCCTTGCATTTATTAATGATAATTTTTAATATCATTCAATCTCTAATATATTTGTCTCACTCTACATTTAAAATATATATATATATATATTTATATATTAATCTGTTTTTTGATTGAACAAATTGAGTGGAGCGAATAGGAGACGCAGGTCGATTGCACTTATCGTCACTCGCAAATATAAGCGTTGACCCATCAATCTCTCTTATCGAAATTCGGGTTTTATTTAAACTCTTGCTTTTATATCACTCTTGAATACCTTTAAACTTAGTCCTGGATGAAAGAGAAATTAGGCATTCAAAAGCACTCCATTACTCAACAGTGATATCTTAATGGCCCTTCGCTTTTGAGTTTCTAAGCGAATATATATATATATATATATATATATAACTTATATCTTAAATTCATACCAGTAAATAATTTACAGACATTCGATAAAAAATTAATTTTAAATAGAATTTAAGTAGAACATCTTCATAAATTGTTTTCAACTATTTTCATTTCATAATAATAATTTTACAGTAGTAATACCGTTGTATTCGGAGTATTAAATTTAAAAATAAATATCTAAGTATAGTTATTTAAATCTAATTCTTATTAAAATATTATTATGGGAGCTGATAATAATAAGCATCTTATTTATTGATCCACTTCGCATTTCTCTTATCTTCTGATTTGTCTCCTGTGATTAGGCCTGCATATTTCTAAATATTGTTAAATTTGATATATTCCTTTTTTTTCTCGCCAAAAGATATATCTTATATATATATATAAATAGGCCTAATGTTAAAGTAAAAATAACATTTTGATTAATTTTCTATACTGTTGTTATTCTAAAGTAATTTGAATCTATTTATTTCCCACCGGATTTAAATTTAAATTATATAAATATTAAAAAAGTTTATTATATAAACATATAGGCATATGTATACATTATATCAACTGAAAAACTTGCTTGATGATTTCTATCATCCCTAAAACTTTTAACAAAAGAAAATTAAAATTTTTATTATGGTTTTGAAAATTTCTAACAAAATTTTGAAAAATATATCTTCCACCCCGTCCCCTCACTTTATAACTTTTTAAATAAAACGAGATATAATTAATTTGTTGTTTCTAATCGTAGAAATGTTCAGTAAAAGCATCTTTCCCTGGCATAAAAATTTATTTGTAGAGGGAGAATAAATTTTATATGATAAAAATATAGCTATTTTAGTGAGGAAATGGCTGTATAATTGATAAATATGAGCAGGATGGCAGCCAGGAATGAAATCAGATAAAACATTTTAAGTCAATCTTTATCCAATTTTTTTATTTCACCCGCCGACGTTTAGGACGCAAATCGCGCCCTTCCTCAGGACAATTGTTACTCAGTATATTTATGATGAACGACAATTGGTGGTGGAGAGGTTATATTAAAAATACACCCATCTGTATTATACTGACGAAACGTCTGCGATTGAAATAAAAAATTGAATAAAGATTGATTTAAAATTTTTTGCCTGATTTCATTTCTGGCTGCTATCCTGCTCATATTTATATCTATAGTGTAAGCACACCGATGTCCCGGACGGGCTGGACGTCCCGGGTTCGATCCCAGAGGTCAGAGGGCGCTAATTCTTCCAGCAAATTAAACATACTCACCCAAAATTTATTAAATTTTCCTATGACTAGTAAAGTCCTGATCGAAGCATAGGAATATTAATATCTTATTCAAATAAATGTCTTTAAAACTATTTAACTATAATTAATTATGGATACATTGACCTGAATATCAAACGTATTTATATAATTAATTAAAGAAACATATACTAATATTTAATTGAATTAAAAGTTAATTTCCCAAAATGAAAATATTTATATTGCTTTATGTTTGAGTTCAAAGATTAAAATAATTTTTTTTTTTTTTTAATTTATTGGAGAATAACCAAAGGAAGTCTATAAACTATAATGATGATATCTAATTATTTTTGTCCCTAATCATCAAGATAATACTTTTGGTATAATAATAAATATATTATCTAAAATTATATTCAGATATTAGGAGTAAAAATAGATTACTTAATTTCTCTGGGTAAACAAATATTTTTCCCTTGCCTCCTTGAGATTTTTTTATAATTGATTCATTATAATGTATACATCTTCATTTTATAGAAAAAAAACCCACAAAATCAAATTACTTCATTAAAACGAGAAAAAGAAATCGAATTTTTTTCTAAAATAAATATTTTATTTTATTAGCTTAGGAAATAATGGCAGATGAACAGTCAACTTTTCATAGGTTTCTCCACATCACTTTACTTAACCCTTATTATAAATCAAAGTCAGCCATTCTCAGTTCCTGAATGTGATTTTGTAAGGTCTCTCGCCTCCCCAAATCATTTTTATCTTGTCAACAAACTCAAGTTCACTACAAAATCACATTGTGGTTCTGTAAATAGCCAACGTTATGTTAACTGAAAATTTGATTGAATTTTATTTTCTGCGATCCCATATAAATTTTTCTTCCACTTTTACTCACTCTATCATACTACGGTAGTATCTAGTGAGCGAAAATAAAATATCGTATTTCTGTATTTTAAAGAATCGTTGTTTTTAAATGGGTGAACTTGAGTTTGTTGACAAGATTTTTTTAAACAGAGAAATCTTGTAGGCAGTAGCGTCATTTCAACTTTTTCTTGGGGGGGGGGAGCACATTTATTTCTTAAAATTTACTCACAAATAGGTACCTAAATTTGGCCAAAAGATATTTGATTTAATTAATTGTTTAATTTTGTACAGTTTATATACTCGTAAATATATACAATTTTATAAAAATCAGAGCTCTTGGGGGGGGGGGGCAAATGCCCCCCTATCCCTCTCCCAAATGACGCCACAGCTTAAAGGTGACCCCACTCGCCAAATTAAATATTATTAGAATATCAGATCGAGGCTGTAGATAATATGTTTGGAAAGAAAGAGGATGCAGTCAATAATTGAGCCTCTATTTAATAATTATAAACGCTCTATTGAAACGTTTCGGCAAAAATCCTCTCTATTTTCAACCCTCAAAGAGAATATTGTTCAAATATTTAGTTTAAAAAAAAATCGTTGGAGCGAATTTTGAGAAAATCGAAAAAAAGTGAAAAAGTGCATAAGTATAGTACTAGTACTTTGGTTAAGCTCAGATAAGAAACAAAGAAAATAAATCAAAAATTCTCAGGATATACAGTGACGTGTAATATTAAAGCACCTCCCATGAGTTTTCTCATGTGATTATTTTATTGTTAAAAAAAAAATGAAAAATCTTTGTGGTTCAAATATAGAAGAGAATTCTGATTCCAACTTGCTTTATAAATTTAATGAAACAATCACATGAGAAAACGCCTAGAGGTGTTTTATTGACAGGATAATGATTATTGTTATTAGAAATGAATTGTGGTTTATTTTAGTAAATAATAAAACATAAAATGTTATTATTTAAAATATAATTCACATCTACCAGATTACGGCTGCTTAGTAGCTGAAAAGTTGTAATTTTATTATATTTAATAATATTATTTTGTATTATTATTTCTAAATATTTTCCGAGATCTATTATTTGAATAAGATAATAGTATTCAAAATACCTCGATTCGGACTTTAACTGAGTCATAGATATATGTATGTATTATTATTTACTAAAATAAACCACGATTTATTCCAAATAATGTCTTTTGTTTCTATTAGTCTATTAATTTAAGAGCTATCACTCGATCAATCGATACACTCAGAAAATATATTAAATTCACCTATAAGGTGATTATATGCTAGTACATCATCTGTTGTCAGAATTAATCTAATTTACTTTATTCTTTTAAAAATCCTCTTCAAAAATACTATTTACAACGAAGATTATTGTTTGATAAAAACTATTCAAACTCCATGACTTATGAGGAAAGACCACGTGGACCACGTGTACCATTATGATTCAAACACGTCTAATATCTAAAGCTTCTCTTTTCTCTTGACGAATCAGGTTGAACCAAGTAACTATATTTGTTTATTCGTCTCTTAGTTAATAGTCATATTATTATTACTGATATGAATTTTATCCATCTTGACATAATTTATTTTTCTTTATTTTATTTGAACTCTTTTGAAGACAATAATAAATTTTTTTACGTTTTTTTTTTTAATTATAATTGATTTATAAAAAAGAAATTAGTCACTTTTATCAGAATATAATTAATCAAATATCGAATTCATTAATAAAATTTGTGCTTAATCACCCCCTCCTATTTTTAATCTAATCATTATTCTCTCCCACTTTCGAAAAAACTGCACCTTTTGATTATATCACTTGCAAATTTAGTATAATAATTACTAGGCAGCATTTTTTTTATTATTATTAAATCTCAAACTATTTTGTCTTTTGTCTCTTGCTGCAATAATATTTATATTTAACTTCCTTTCTTTAAACTGTCATTTTTTTTATCAGTACTGACTGCTTCTTCGCAATTTTTTTAAGACAAACCCTTGAGAAGCGCATTCTCTCGCTTTAACAGAATTTGTTTTTTATTAAGTACTACAAATAAAAAAATTTTCGTTCAAATCGGTGAAGAGAAGGCCGTACACTCCCCTTGTTATTAAAATTTAAATAGCAAAAGTATTTAGGGGGTATGTTGGAAAAAAAAGTTGAAAATCACTTTTAAATAAGAAACAATGTTAAAATTTATTTATAATTGTTATACATGCATATCTCAGAAATAAATGTTTAAAAAAATACATTAGCACTTTCAATGTTTATATTTGCTACTTTTGTTGGAAAACTGCTATTATTTATTTTAAAACGATAACTCGCTGTAATTTATGGGAATCACAATGTCAGGCAACTTGTTTCTCGAATAACAAATTCCAAGTTAGTCTGGTTTTTACTTGACATTGATCTTGAACAAGTCTATTATAAAAAAAGGGTTGATGTAAACTAAGCTATTAATTTTCTTATCCATAATAGTGTCAAAATAAATGTAGACAAAATCTTGGAACCCTTCCATGAACTATTTCTCTTTTTACTTTCTCTTATTTTTTTATTATAATGAGTCAGGATGGATTGAATAACCGACATATATTACCATGCATCATTATCAAAATTATTATTTTATTTTTAATTGAATTTGATTGAAAACTAAAATAGGATTGCGTAGAGATTATCCATCATGATTGTAACTCATTACATTTTGATTTGGTTGATTGCATCATTTTACTTTCTCTTACCCATACGTATATGTTAATATACATATAGATATAGAGAGAAAGTATTGGATTCATGTCAAAAATTCGATGTCGAGATTTTGATGGAAATACACGTTTTGAGGTCCCCTGAATGGTTTTCGCGACATGGTCTGTCTGTGTGTGCGTGTTTAATTTTAAGCATGAAGGAATTGAACTATGAGGCTGAAATTTAATATTTATGTTAGACACCCCCCTGGAGCGTGAAAATAAGCTTTTAATCAAAATCGGCCCAAGAGTACTAGTACTTTACTGATGAACTTTTTCAGTTTTTTTCCATTTTCGAAACGATTTTGGTTAAAATTCAAAAATCAATTATTTTTTACATGCTCTTTAAAATGTATATTCTCATTTTGCTCTCAAAATTCTTTGAAGGCCACTTTACTCTTGTCCTTCATAGGTAAGATAAGAGAAATGGTTGCCATGTTAACAAAATGTAAATATTTTTCTGTTTATAAATTTCATATCTCGAATTCTAATATATAGGTGGAAACTAGACATAAGCCAACACGAAAAATCTGGTGTGTCAAGCACAGTACAAAACCAAGTACTTACCAAGGGTAAGAGAAAGTTGTGTGCTCTGCGACCAGTCACACCAGATTTTTTACTCTACAAAATTATTAAATGCTAACATATTTAATAGGAAGTTTAATTCCAGTTGATATGTTTCGAGCGCAGAATTAATTAACCACTTGACTCTTAATAAATGCCCTGTTTCCTGTTTTTATTTCCTTTTCAATAACTTTATTTATTTATCGCAGGGAACTAATTTAGAGGTTGTTTAATTAAACAAAATAATCTTTCTATTTACTGTTTTTTTTTTTTTTTTTTGTTGGATTGAGTTACCATATGGTTCCCGGGAGTCGAATGACAGGATCTCCAGGGGATCTCGGTGTGTTTCCTTTGCACCAAGCCCATGACACTCGACTATACCAGAAAAAAAATATGCTCACAGTTAATATATTGATAAATAATCCCTAGCTTGTGGTCAAGGCGAAAAATTCAACGCATATAGTGAATTCAAATGAAAAAGTTTTGAAAAATATTTATTAATTATAAAATAAAATTATTTTAATAGATTCTAATTTTTTTTTTAATAAACACAATGACTGAGACAGGTGCATAGGAAATAATGAATTTTATTTTTAATTTTTTCTAAATCTCAGACTGTTTCTACATAGCACAGTACCTTTTATATACATTTAATCCTCGATAGTGCCGATTTCAGGATATTAAGATAGCCCAGTGGCGTAGCGAGCTTAACTCGCACCCGGGACACAATTCTCTTTTTAACGCCCCCTCCCCCTATTCAAAAACTATATAATATTATATGTAAAATATACAAAATTATTATATTACACTGGCACTAAATTTAAAGTATATTTTCCAGAAATCAATTATAATTAGGGTCCGACCGAAACAAGATTTTCAGCCGAAACCGAATATTCGGCCTGAACCTTAGTTTCGGCCGAAACCGCCGAAACCGAAACTTGTATATCCTATAAAATTTTTTTTTCATTTTACCTTTTTTTTTTTTGAAATTTTTTTTTCCCTCCCGTGAAAATTATTTTACCTTTTTTTTAGGGGATAATTTTTTCTCCTCAGTAAATTTTTGACTTTTTTTTTTTTTGCATGCGAGTCTCATCCCATCTTTTTCAGATTCAGGTTTCGGCACTTTTTGGCCGAAACCGAAACTTCGGCCGAAACCATGATTTTTGGCCGAACCGAAACCGAATATTCGGTCGGTTCCTAATTATAATAAAAAATAAAAATTATCCAGAAATTTTTTTGTTTTGCGGACCATTTGGCGCCCCTTTGTGAGTAGCGCCTTGCCCCCCCCCCCCCCTCGCTAGGCCCCTGCGATTGCCCCTCAAGCAGACAAATCTTTAATGTGCGCGTGCCATTTTGGTTGCCTAACTTCAGTGCGTAAGGCAATTTTATGACCGTCTCATTATATTTATGCGTAATTGAATATACAGTTCCCAAAAAATTTGAATATTCTCTTACTAAATCTCATTTAAAAAGATGAAAAAACTTTTCTGTCTATATATTAAAAATGCCAAAAAATCATAATATACTGTTGTATATTATTATTTTTAATATTAAGTTAGTATTCTATTTCATGTATCAAAGTTTATTAGTTTAAATTGAAAATTAAATTACGGAAACAAAATGACATATATGATAAGTGGATCTAAAGGTCTTTCTCTCACAAACTCACTCTCTCTCTCTCTCTCTTTCATTAATTTTACATTTAGTCCATAATGAATAAAAACAATAAGGAAATAATTTCCTTTTTCGCTTTTCATTACTTCCTTTTTTACTCATTTATTTCTAAACATCAAAGAGACACTACCGTATATAACATTTATTATTTGAAATACGTGTTTCTTGATAACTAATTTATTTTTTCTTTTGTTTCAGAATTACCCGCTGAGGAAGGTGAGTAAATTATTTAACATAAAATAATTTTAACTAAAAATTTTATTCTTACAAATCAATTAAACTCAAGTCATTACATAAAACCTAAACACAATAACCTTCATCATTTATTTTAACTAAAACGGAGTTATCCCTTTCCCAGGTAGCTTTGATAATTGCAAAATTTAAAATAGGTTTATTAATCATTTAATGATTTAACTAGCCCACTTAGTTGTTCCTTCGCTATATACTTGTGATTAACTCTTACAATAAGGAGTTGATATTTGGGTAGCACAATCGGAGATCAGGTGCGACCGAAACCATATAAAAAAAATACGATTATTTTAACAAAAAAAAATTGTTAAAGACCATTTTGTTAACCAAACCCATCAATCTTTATTTTTTCTTGTCAACATTCATAAACTTTATTGAAAAAATAAATTGAGTTTTTTTTACCTCTATATATATTTTTTTAATTCTCTAATTTTTTAAATCAAAGCCGTATGGTAGTATTTAAAAAAAAAAAAGATTTCAGGTTTTTATTATTATTTATTTTTATTTAGAAGTGCACCTTTTTACGCGCAATGGGAGTTCAAGGTTTGAAACCGCGTCACGAAATTCTATAACGACGAGTGGGGAATAATGTGAGGGAGGCGACTTTTAATGTATTACAGGATCAGATGTGGCCAAGATTTAATTAATTATTAATTAGAGATTCTGGAGGGTCTAATAATTTTTTTCACTTTTCAAATTATTTTTTTTTCTCAAAATTAACTTCATTTGTATTTACATTTGAATAACCTTGGCCATAACATGTTTCAAGATTTGGATTGTCCATACAAAAATTTTTTTCATAGACTTTTCCTCTAACACCCCAAGGGAGATAAAGTAAACTTGTTATTGGTCTCATTGGCATTAAAAACAAAACCCGGATGAATTTTGCATAACTAGTATCAGGATCTCCTTAATTCCTCCATTATTTCTATGGTATATATGGACCCTGTTACGCATTAGTGTGTCAAGCGCCATCTACCGAGTTATGAGAAAATTAACATTAAAGTTTTTTGTTTTGATTAGAATAAGCTTATAGATCTATATAATTTTTTTGTCAATGTGCAAGTAACATTAAATATAAAAAATTTTTTAGGACATATTTCACAAAACACACTATTAATTATAGACATTTCGGAATTTAAAACGCATTCTTATTTTTTGCCAGACACACAATCACAACAAATTTTTAAGAATCAAATTTCACAAAAAACATTTTTTGCGAAAAAGGTATTTTCGAACGGGGGGGGGTTACCCTTACCCCCCGACCCCCTGATCTATATAATTTTGTTTTGTCAATTGTGCAAGTAACATTAAATATAAATTTTTTTAGGACATATTTCATAAAAAATACTATTAATTATAGATAGCATTTGAAACAATTCCGTGCTTAACTCAATTTTTAATTTTTTGACGCTTGACACACTAATGCATAACAGGGTCCTTATAATACTAGAGAAGTCAATCAAATCTCAAATCTTAATTCAAAATTTTTAAAACACATTCCCATTTAAATCTTATGAAGTTTAAAATTCATCTTAATTCTACATTCCTTATTTATCATTAAATATTTAAATTAATTTTTCTTGCTCTTTGAAAATATTCACCTTAAAAAATATATTTTAATTTTTGAGAATTTATTTAATTAAAAAAAAAAACAAAAACAAAAAACTCGCAATATATTTTTCAATTTCATTTTTAGCATTTAATTTAATATTACAAGGCCATTTTCCCCAAATAGCCAATAATCTAAGTGCACCCATTCGAGAATTTAATAAAGTTCGTGGCTGTGGTATATTGAAAGCCCTTCGTTCCCTTTCAATTTCAAGGGTTGGCATTAGCACCTCCAGACCCTTTAAATGAGTGTTTGGTCCATCTCTATACGAGTCATTTAAACGCGATATATCTTCCAATAGGACAAATTAAAGCAGGCCATCTCGTTTATATGCATAATTCAATTTGTTTTCATGGCATTTATATATACATTAATAATAAATGGGAAGATGCCAAAACATCGACTTCTATTCAGATTTGTTTTTCCCTTAAAATATTTTCTTGTTTTAAAATATACCTTTCATTTTTAACTTTATTTCGTAAGGAAAAGAAATTTATAAATCCATTCATTGAGTTTCGCATGTTTTAATTAATTTTGTAAAATAAATTAGATTTCATGTCTTCCCATTTCTTATACATTTAAAAAATACCGATTGGCTTCTGATACCAAAGATCCTGGGTTCGCATCCCGTCTCATGCGACAAAATTTTATTTCAATCGGATTGGCTTGGGAAACCTCAAGTACTACAGTAGTACTTTACTGATGTACTTTTTTTAGTTTTTCCACTTTTCTCAATATTTACTTTGACGTTTTCTTTCAAATTTTAAATATTTCCTATAATTCTATGCGGTATAAAAAAAACAAATAACGCTAGGTCTCGTTTTTGGAAGGCTTCGAGTAGCCTATTAGTACTTTACTTGTGTACTGTTTTTAGTTTTTCCCACTTTTCTCGAAATTTCCTTTGATGTTTTCTTTCAAATTTTAAATATTTCCTATTTGCGGTATACAAAATAAACTAAGATTGATCTCATCTTTGGCAAACCATACGTACTAGTACTTTATTGGTGTACTTATTTAGTTTTTTTTTAAATTTTCTAAAAAATTCGCTCTGATTTATTTCAAATTTTAAGTACCAATATGAAATTAAGCTAGGTTTTGTCTACCCAATTCTTATACATTTAAAAAATACTGATTGGCTTCTGATACCAAAGATCCTGGGTTGGGATACTTCGAGTACTAGATTTACTGAGGTATAATACTTTTTTCCAAAGTTATCAAAAAAAAAAAGAAAAGACCACCCAGCTCCAGCTCGGTCATCCCGGTACTAGAGATTGTTAATTTCGCCATTATTTTGCCAAGAAGTTAATTTTCTCATCCAAACTATTCCCTAATATAGCAAAGAGAATCAAAAACTTTTGACCCACTTCAGAAAATGTGATTTGAGAGAATTTTATTAATAAAAAAACCCCACCCCCCGCGCCCTTAAATATTTAAGAAGACATTTGGTTACACATTACAAATGTTTAAATAAACTTACTTCATAAAATGAAAAATATTGTATTCTGGATTTTTTAAATTTATTTTCTGCAATTATTTTTTTCAGGAAAGTCAATATGGCAGTTAGTTCTCGAACAATTCGACGATTTGCTTGTCAAGATTTTGCTCCTCGCCGCCATTATTTCCTTTGTAAGTAATTATTTTACTTATCACTGAGACTGAAATGATAATCGCATCAAAAATGTAAGTAAACACTCCCCAAACATAGAGTCACCTTAAAGTTCTCAAAAACTCTATTTAAGGGAGTATTTACTTGTTTTGATACGTATAGTAATTAAAAAAAAAATGTGAGAATGAATTTTAAACAATTTATTATAATATTTTAACGACCGGTCCTAGAAAACATTTCTGAAATTTTGCTGGTCCATGGCCACAAAAATCTTGATAATAAAAGGGAAGGGATGCCTAACTCAATCAAATACAGGTGTTACCATGGGCGTAACCAGGGGGAGGGGTGGGGAGCGGGGGCAAATTTACCCCATATAATATATAAAGGAAGATTATATTAAATCTGGAATATTTTTTATTATAAATCTTGCTTTTCTTATAGAAATTTTTAAATTACTGTTGACCTAACATTATATATATTTTTTTCACTGCTGATTGGTAATGCTAACATTCTGAAAGACCACCATCGTGGATGACACAGAATATATACATGAATAACTGACTTCATATGTTTAATTTGCAAGACACGTGCACTCACTTGGCTCATAATCCTTAATTTGTGTCACTCGTCTCTATTAATTATTTTTGATTTTAAAAGGAATATTCAATTATTTATAACTATCTAAATAAATTTAAAAATCAAGCGACATGTTTTTTTTTTTACTAAATTTCTAAAAGAGAAAGAAGCGTGATAATCTTAAAAAAATATATTATCACTTATTATCATAAACAATAGTTAGAATGTCTCGATTCGTTTACATATTAAATAACTTAGTAAAAAATTAATATTGTTTTTTATGTAGGTTACCTCATACTCTCTTTAGAAAAAACATTACCGAATAACTGTAATCCTTGCCAAAATTAGCGACACTCGAAAGGCCCTAATATAAAATTCATTTTAAAAAATTGCAATTTTATATAAATCCATGATTAATTTTTGCTAAAACAGTAAAAGTGGATTTAAAAATTATTAATTTAATTTTTATCAAAAAAACTTTTATTATTTCACTATATCAGATTTCTTTTCCTCATTTTATTTAAAACATCTTAACAGTTGAGCTTTGTGATTTTTTTTGTTTGATTCGTGGTCCATACATGGCATTCGGTACTCATGCAACATGCACCCGCACTCATATATATCATGGTCGAGTGACGCACTTGTGATGTCACGGCGATCGAACTAATGACGTCATGGCCTTGCGCCTTTTGACAGCCGTGCAGCCGACACATTTGTGTTCTAAAAATGCTTGTTGCTTAAAACTACTAGAGGAAAAAAGTATAAGAAATGGATAACATCACTCATATAATTTATTTTTACACACCTTAAATTAATTTAATAACTCATTTCATTTTTTTTTTTTTTTTTTTTTTTTGCTTTATCTTTTATCTCATTCCGAATATTCTTTGACTCACTTTTTCGTTTGAAGATAGATACTAGCTCAGCACAGTACAGGTTTATCTGACAAAAATAACCGCAAGACTCATCTTAAATTTCAAAGCATTTTTTCTTGGTGTATTTTTTCTTTCATTTTCACTTTAAAAATTAAAAATTATCTTCCCAAAACATAGACGCTTTTATTTGTTTCATTTTGAACTTAATCTATTCACTCTTTCATTTTTTAAATCTTTTTATATATTTATTATGTAACACCTTTGAAATATTTGCATCATTCTCCAAAATTAAACACTTTTATTTCAAAATTATATTTATATTAATCTATTAATAAATCAAAATATATTTAAAAAATTATCTTTAGGAGATTTTTGCTGGATTTTTTTAGATTAGACCATTGAATGAAGCCAGCTGATATCTTATAACTAAATTTTTATTTCTCACATATTTAAAACCTACATCATTACTGAAAAATTTCAATGAGTATATTAGATCACACGCATAATTAATATAAATTCTATATTTATGCCGGAACCCTTTTTTTTTTTTTTGTATTTTCAAAGCAACGGCGGCACGAACCCCTAAAAGCTGAGGTGGTAAAACTCAACTAGGAGTGCCTAATTTATTCTTTTCCGAGGTTGAGGGGTTGAGGGGTCTGGGGGGTGACGATGGCTTAAAAGGTAAGGAGGGGAGGGGGGGCTGGCTCAGACCCGACTATTATTATTAAGTTATTTCATACTAGCAAAATTAACATCACATTTTATTTTAACTATATGCGAGCTTAATCAATTATATCAGAAAGCAAAAACCTTAACTTTTAACATCTGAAATCAGCGTTAATTCATTTTAACACCTCCTTGCCTCAAATTGCTAATTCTGTAAACAAAAGCTTTTACGCCAAAGCGTTAACATTTAGCCAATAGTGTTAAAAATTAATGTCATGTCTATTGAGTACCTTTAATATTTAACGCCGTATTTAATGCATCAAAATGGCGTCTTTAACCAAAATGAATTTGACAGCTTTGAGATAAAAGCAACATGTTAACGTCGCTGTTAAAACTTGATTTAGAGAATAGCATTTTTTAACGCTGATGTTATTACTTTACTTTTTAACATCCAATTTATTATGTTAAATTTTAATGTCTGTTTTTAGAGAATAGATCTGATTAGATGTTAAAATGTTACTGGATGATTTTTAAGATAAAAACTTTATATATATATATTTGACATATATATATAATCAATCATAGTTAGGTGTGGAAAAGTAATTGATTTTAAATAAATGTAAATCAAGTGAGTAACTTTTTTTTTCTTGGATCATTATATAAATTATTTAAAAAACTGTTAAATAATCATTTAAAATAGAATTAAAAAAGTTTATTATTTCTTTCAATAAAAAATAATCTTTTCAGGTCTATTTTAATTAAAGTGAAAAATTTTCCTCAAGATAACATAATTGTATAAAGGTGGATATTAGCAGTAAGTTGCTCAAGGAGAGTAAACGTGGGTGGCTTTCAAAATAGTTTGTCAGTTAATGGGGTGCCTATTAGAAGTGGGGATGTTCCGAGTGGACCAGATGATAGCCGTCGATCTGGTTACTTCATGTGCCTATTCCTGGCCAGAAGGCCTCGGGGCCCAAGTGGTCGTCGTCGCCGCTGCTTGCATAATCGCCCTCCCCCAATACTTCACTAATATTCAATTATATTCAAAACACTCTTTAGATTAAACTAAAATTCAATTATTTAATTATATTTGTACATTGTCGTTTTCTTTGTTTGCCAAAATATCTCTTAAAATAACATTTGTTAGATGAATACGTAGCAATCATGATAAAGATGAATTTCGTAGTTTAGGACAATAATACTAAATTAAAGATAGGCTTATTTGTCATTCTATATGCCATGTTAAAACTAAATGAATCTAATTATTAAAATCTCTTAAAAAGGCGCTCTTAAAAAAACAACTTTAAATTTCTTTGATATCTTTGTATTCGAAATGAGCATGAATGGACCATTGAGCTCTCGGGTAATAAAAATAAAAGGCCATATTGGTTCGAATGTGTCTTTATACAAAGAAAAAAAGGAAATTCAATTAATTAGAGATGGAGAGAAGTGAGTGTTAATTAATTCCGTTTTTATCCGCTACACTAAATAGGGAGAACAAAAGAAAGATGACAAAGGTTTTTTCTGGTCCGCAAAATTGCAGAATATTTAATTACGAATATTGTAGATCTATATTATCTATATGTCTTTATATATTGGTATAATCTATTCTGTTAGTCAAAATATCCGATTGTTTGTAAAAAGACATTCTCTCTCTATGTCAAGTTTATAAAACTTTTCTCACTGTAATTGTTGGTCATATCATTTTTTTTTTTTGTTTCAGGTCCTGGCTTTATTTGAAGAACACGATGACCAAATTACTGCTTTTGTTGAACCCTTTGTCATTTTGCTTATCTTGATCGCCAACGCCATCGTAGGTGTATGGCAGGTATGTTTATTAATTTAATTTAATAGTTTTTACAGAAACCAAATTATTTTACCAAATTAGAATATCCTATTTTTTATTAAATTTCACCATGTCTCATAAGTTATTGTATTAAAAATTGACCAAAAAAAAAATTTTTGAAAGCAACTTGCAAGCCACACAAAGACTAAAAATGTTGAAGTTTTTTGTTTTAGATACCATACCAATAAGAAATTGAATTGGAATATATGATTTAATTGATTTTTATTTTCTATAGGAACGAAATGCTGAATCTGCCATTGAAGCTCTTAAAGAATATGAACCCGAGATGGGTAAAGTTGTCCGAGGCGACAAACCCGGTGTACAGAAGGTGCGAGCCAAAGAAATCGTGCCTGGTGATGTCGTTGAGGTTTCTGGTAAGAATTATATTTGTAATCCATATCAAGCCTTAATTTTCATCGCATCTAGTTATAAATAATTTGAGATTTATAATAAGAACAATTTTCAATTTTCGCCAGACGTATACTCAGAACATTTTTTTTTAATAATTAATAAAATAATTTGATTTTTGGTTTAACTGTGCTTTATTTGTAAAAATTACAACGTCTCGGCCCCTCATTCTCTGGCCTTCTTCAGGTACAATTCAGCTAAGATTACAAAGGTTGTTACATTAATCTCATTTGAATTCAAATGAGAATGTCACAGATGTAACAACCTTTGTAATCTTAGCTGAATTGTAACTGAAGAAAGCCACAGAATGAGTAGTCGAAATGTTGTAATTTTTACAAATAAACTTCAGTTAAACCGAAAATCAAATTCTTTTATTAATGATAACTACTGTGAAATAGTCTTTCACAGTAAACTAAACTCCAAAATTTTTTTTAAAACTTGAGCGCATCAAACGATTGGAAATTGTTCTTGGGAACATATATCTGGAAGTAAAATTATAATACAATGCACTCCTCTTCAAAAAGAGAGTAAACACTTCGTTTCTTATATATTTTAAAGATATTGTAATTTAATAAACAAAAGTACAATTTATTTTAATCAGAAATTGCAATTTAAATAAGTTTTTGACGCGGAGTGTAGTTATTTATTAGGGGATCGAAATTTTTATGTAGGTGTGGTGGAGGAGAAGATAGGGTAATTATAACCCTATTATTCAGCTCCCAATTCAAATTAGAACTAATAAAGAACTTTGTTAGACTAAAATCATCATACTTATTAATAATTCCTAAACTTCCGATGTGAAACAACCAATCAGGCCTCAGGATAGCGCTGATTGGCGAAATACAGAGGGCGGAGCGGAGAGCAAATTCAAATTTTTTTAACCAGGAGAGATATCAATTTGGTTTCTTCCCTAAAGCCTTCCCTTGATAAGAATCTAAATTCGTTGTTTCAGAGTTTTTTTAAATTCGGCAGCCCACCCCCCCCCAAATTTTTTAATTCTTCTATATCTTCAAATATAAACATCTTTTTTGGATTTAAAATTCTTGAATGAATATCTATCAAGGGATTTAAAAGTTTAAATATTTTTTGTGTAATTGCCCCCCCCCCCGAAATTTTTAATTCTTCTATTTCTTCAAATAAAAACATCTTTTTTGGATTTAAAATTCTTCAATGAATATCTATCAAGGGATTTAAAAGTTTAAATATTTTTTGTGTAATTCCCCCCCCCCCCGAAATTTTTAATTCTTCTATTTCTTCAAATAAAAACATCTTTTTTGGATTTAAAATTCTTCAATGAATATCTATCAAGGGATTTAAAAGTTTAAATTTTTTTTGTGATTGCCCCCCCCCCCCGAAATTTTTAATTCTTCTGTTTCTTCAAATATTAACATGCTTTTTGGATTTAAAATTCTTGAATGAATATCTATCAAGGGATTTAAAAGTTGAAAGATTTTTTGTGTAATTGCCCCCCCCCCGAAATTTTTAATTCTTCTATTTCTTCAAATAAAAACATGCTTTTTTGGATTTAAAATTCTTGAATGAATATCTATCAAGGGATTTAAAAGTTGAAAGATTTTTTGTGTAATTGCCCCCCCCCCCTGAAATTTTTAATTCTTCTGTTTCTTCAAATATTAACTGCTTTTTGGATTTAAAATTCTTCAATGAATATCTTTCAAGGGATTTAAAAGTTGAAAGATTTTTTGTGTAATTGCCCCCCCCCCGAAATTTTTAATTCTTCTATTTCTTCAAATAAAACATGCTTTTTTGGATTTAAAATTCTTCAATGAATATCTATCAAGGGATTTAAAAGTTTAAATATTTTTTGTGTATTGCCCCCCCCCAAATTTTTTAATTCTTCTATATCTTCAAATATAAACATGCTTTTTTGGATTTAAAATTCTTGAATGAATATCTATCAAGGGATTTAAAAGTTTAAATTTTTTTGTGTAATTGCCCCCCCCCCCGAAATTTTTAATTCTTCTGTTTCTTCAAATATTAACATGCTTTTTGATTTAAAATTCTTCAATGAATATCTATCAAGGGGTTTAAAAGTTTAAATATTTTTTGTGTAATTGCCCCCCACCTCCAGAAATTTTTAATTGTTCTGTTTCTTCAAATTTTAACATGCTTTTTTGGATTTAAAATTCTTGAATGAATATCTATCAAGGGGTTTGAAAGTTTAAAGACTTTTTGTGTAATTGCCCCACCCCCGAAATTTTTAATTCTTCTATTTTTTTAAATATTACCATGTTTTTTTGGATTTAAAATTCTTGAATGAATATCTATCAAGGGGTTTAAAAGTTTAAAGATTTATTGTGCAATTGCCCCACCCCCGAAATTTTTATTTTAAAATTCTTGATTTTTTTAATAGTCCCGTCCGCCTGATTTCATTTGCATGCCCGTTGGCTCGAATCAGTTTATTAAAGGGAAATTTAGGCTTGCTTCTTGCCCGTAATTTTCTCATGGCCTTCAAAACCCAGAGGCGCAGGGCGAATACTCAAATTTTAAACTTGATTCATTGTATTTTCTTTAGGCAAAAATAATATGGGCTTTAAAATTAAGAGAAACTACTGATCACGTATGAGACGCCCCCCCGAACAAGCTCTCACTTGTAATATTATACAGTATTAATATTTTTTTCTGTCCAAAACTCCAAAATCTTTTATTTTCATAATATTTAGATCATTCATTTTTTGTAAAAAAAAAATCTAAATCGAATCAAAGAAATGTATTTGTCATTTATTTAACAAAAAATTGTTTTTGTAGGTTAACTAATGCGTTAAGCCACCAAAATCAAGGGCTTAAATTTAAGTTACGATTTAGACATTTAAGCTTGGCTTTGCAAGCGGTGCAACGATATTTGGAGAGTTAAGTGTTAGTTAATTAGGCATCCAAATATCTTCCATCAAGCAAAGTCAAATTATTACATGAAAAACATGCTAAATATATAAATTCATGGCCTATATACCTGGTATAATTTATATCTTTATTATTTTTCTTTGATAGTTGGTGACAAGATCCCCGCTGATATTCGATTGATTAAAATTTTCTCAACAACTATCCGTATTGACCAGTCTATTTTGACTGGTGAATCCGTATCCGTAATCAAGCACACCGATGACATTCCCGACCCGCGCGCTGTCAACCAGGTAACTTATTTAATAATCACGCTTTTAGATTATTTAAAAAATAGTTAATTTTGTGATTCATAGTTATAACTATAAATTATAATATGATATTTAAAATTATTTGTCATTTAATCAAAGGCTCTAAATAAGGAACCACAAAGTTGATTTTATATTAATATATATATTTATTTATATATTTTTTTTTCTTTCTTTCAGGATAAGAAAAACATCCTTTTCTCTGGTACCAACGTTGCTGCTGGCAAAGCTCGAGGCATTGTCATTGGCACTGGACTTAGCACCGCTATTGGTAAATATTTTTTAAAATAATAAATAAATATTTTTCTCTAAACAACGTCATTGTTTGATTTTTTAGGCAAAATCCGTACTGAGATGTCTGAAACTGAGGAGATCAAGACACCGCTGCAGCAGAAACTCGACGAGTTTGGCGAGCAATTGTCTAAAGTCATCTCAGTTATTTGCGTTGCTGTATGGGCTATCAACATCGGCCATTTCAATGATCCCGCCCATGGTGGCTCCTGGATCAAGGTTCTTATTTTTAAATCAATATAATATAAAATAACCTTGATTTAGTGTAAAATCAGACGATTTTAAACTAGGGTAGCTTTTTGGTCAAATTATCAAAATCTTGGAAAATTGACTTTATTATCTAAATAAATACAGGGTGGCCCAAAAGCAGATACACAGTTATTTATACAGCAATAAGTATGAGCAGGATGGCAGCCAGGAATCAAAAAATTTTAAGTCAATCTTTATCTAATTTTTTTATTTCAATCGACGTTTCGGATTTAAATCGCGTCCTTCATCAGGACAATTGATAGTATAATACAGATGGGTGTATTTTTTTAACAATATAAAATCACACTTTAAGAATGTGTAATGCATAATATGAAACTGCATATATTTAATGGCATTCATCGACGCCTCTCGCATTAAGGTGCGCGTCTCGAAAAGTCGTTAGAAAGCTTTTGACTACCGAGTTCCTCTAGGCGGCAAGAGATGGCGTTAGTGTTCCCCATAGGAAAACAAGGGACAAATTGCATTTCATTCTAGACTTTCCAGCTAATTAATTAAAGGCAAAAAATTAATTATTTTTTAACACAATGATTACTAATTTAATTGTCTACAACTTATAGAGCTCCTTTTTTTAAAATATCTTTTATTTAATGCGATTAATCTAAAAAAAAATTTTTTTTTTCGAAAATCAAAAAAGGGCTTCTATAAGTTGTAGATATTTTAAATAGCTTTAATTTAAAAAAATTTGAGGTCGATAGCTTCTAAATTGTGGCCGCTGGAAAGTCCCAAAATTAGCACCCCGAGACGCGCACCTTAAATGTATTTATATATCTCAGAGATACATGAATGCCTTTAAATATATGCCCATTTTATATTATGCATTATACATTCTTAAAGTGTTTATTGTTAAAAAAAATATTTAAATCGAACGGCCTGAACAACGGTCAAAGCGCTTAAAGCACCAAATCGAACGCACCCTAAGTAATTATAGGCTTTATTTTTGGCTGGTCCTGCCCCCTGCCCTTCTCACTTTCATCTATTATAAATTTCTAATTAATTATAATAATATATTCTTAAAAATCGTTTTACTAAACAAAACTGGTAATTGATTTTTTTTAATGCATCTAAGTTCCTCATAACATAATTTACTTATTGGCACATTTTCTTGACAGGGTGCCGTCTACTACTTCAAAATCGCTGTTGCTCTGGCTGTAGCTGCTATCCCTGAAGGTTTGCCAGCTGTCATCACCACTTGCTTGGCTTTGGGTACCCGGCGTATGGCCAAGAAGAACGCCATTGTGCGCTCTCTTCCCTCTGTAGAAACTTTGGGCTGCACCTCTGTTATCTGCTCCGATAAGACCGGCACACTTACTACTAACCAGATGTCTGTCAGCCGGTATGCCGAAAAGAATCATTCATCTTTTATAAATATATATCACCTTTTAAAAATATATTTATTTTACAAGCTTCATCATTCAAATAAATAAATAATATTCAAATAAATAAATTTATTACGACCCGCTTAGAGGCACCAGTCCTCGGTGGCTAGGTCCAACAAACACAAATACAAATTTAAATACAATAACAAATACAACAAAACAAAACAAAAGGAAAAAAAAAATAAAAAAAAAAAAAAATAAAATAAAATAAATAAATAAATAGAAATGCATGCCCATTAACAATCAACATGTTCATGCATTTCCATCGAAAGAAATAAAAAAAAAACAATTATCAAAAAAAATTCACGCAACGTGATGACATTGGTTTAGATAGATGTTTTTATATTTTATTCTTTTTTTTACTATTCATTATCCTAAAATAACAGAGATGTTCAGGTCTAATCTCTAAGCAAAAACGTTAACTTTTAATATCTGAAATCAACTTTAATTCATTTTAACACCTCCTTGCCTCAAATTGATTGCTATTCTGGCAAAAACTTAAACCCTAAAAATTTAGCCAATAGTGTTAAAAATTAATGTCATTTCTAGCCTTTAATATTTTAACATTGTATTTAATGCGTAAAAATGGCGTCTTTAACCTAAAAAGCAAGGTTATGATTTTGACAGCTTTGAGATAAAAGCAACACAGTTATCATCGCTGTTAAAACTATGATTAGAAAATAGCATTTTTTTTAACGCTTGTTTGTCAGATAGGCATACTAGTTTGAAAATAACAAATCAAGTTAGTATTCAACACCAGGTGCTAAAAAGTAAAATGTTAACGTCGCTGTTAAAACTTTGTTTAGAGAATAGCATTTTTTAACGCTGGTGTTATTACTTTACTTTTTAACACCCAATTTATGATGTTAAATTTTAACGTTTTTAGAGAATAGTTCTGAATAATATTTAAAAAAAATATTTTTGATTTAATAAATGATTATATATATTCTAAAGTGCGATCCTCAGTTTTAGTTTCTTTCTTATACCAACTTAATGATTCTTTTTTATAAATACAAGTAAATTAGAGTTAAATGAAAATAATCTACTGATGTTTCAATCTCCTATTTAGCTAAAAAATAATAAAGCCAAATAAGGACAAAGATTGTTCTAAATTCTTTAATCTGTAAATACAGTAATAAAAATCATTTAGTTTACTTCTTTCATTAAAATATACTTTTCAAAAGATGATATCTATTTATATTACAAATGTGTAAATTGTTTTGCATCTATTTGTGTTATTATAATATTATTAACCCTGGATTGACTTCGTTAGTATGTGACTTTAATTTATAGAATATGTGTTCATTTTGTATTCACTTTAACAACTTAAATTTAACATCTTGATTTAAAGAATTAATAATTTTTTTTCCTTTTTTAATGCCCTGTTTTCAACAAGCTTTGTTATTATTATTTAATAAAGCTTTAATTGGCACTTAACTGTTCCCCAGTGGAGAATTTTGTCTCATTAGGGCGTTTCTCAAAGTGCTATACTAACGGAGTCTCTTGTTGGAGATTGTATTATTTTAGATCTGTCTTCCAGTATAAAACTCGACAAAAATTTATTAATACTAATAATAATAAGTTCTAACTTTAAAAAAAATAATTTTGCATTTTGATATTTAATTAGATTCTAAAAAAATTATTTTAGCTAATACATTTTAAATTTTCTTTTCAGAATGTTCGTTTTTGAGAAGATTGAAGGCAATGACAGCTCTTTCCACGAATTTGAAATTACTGGCTCTACCTATGAACCAATTGGTGAGGTCTTCCTTAAAGGCCAGAAGATTAAGGGTGCTGACTTCGATATCCTTCATGAAATGGGTACCATTTGTGTTATGTGCAACGACTCTGCTATTGATTTCAACGAATTCAAACAAGCCTTTGAGAAAGTCGGTGAAGCTACTGAAACTGCTCTTATTGTTTTGGCTGAGAAAATGAATCCCTTCGGTGTTCCCAAACAAGGTCTTGACCGACGAGCTTCAGCCATTGTTGTCCGACAGGTAAAATATTATTATCAAAGTGCACTATGTTTATTTACAAGATAAATTTATTAAAACGTCCAATGTTACAAGATATATAGGTAAAAATTTAATCATGCTTTAAAAATTAAAAATCGTACCCTTAATAATTTTATATTTAGTTTATAAACATTATATATTGAGTGGAAAAGAGCAATGATTATATAATATGATTATCTTATAGATTCTCACGAAACATTGACACTCGCCTGTATTTATAAAAAAAATATTCATGTGCACAAATTCGTGCCGCAACAACAATGACAACTTTGTGCCTAATTAGTTTATAATAGACATGGGTGATACTGTATCAATCTGATATTTTGTATCAGGTAGGAAAAAGTAACAGGTACACATAATGGGTACGAGCAAAAAGTATCGGGTATTTAAATACCAAAGTAAAAATCAGATAACTTATTTATAAAAAAAAAATATTTTTTTCATTTCTGCTCTCTTTCTTAAAGCGGAGAAAATAGAAATAATGTATAAGTAATAATTAGATTTGTATTTAATTATTATAGGGCCTAGTGAGAAAAGTAGAGTAAAAAATGTAAAAATGATTCGGAATGACGTTCGAAAAGAGCGCCAGAGCAATAACGAAATTGCCCTGTCACGAGAGAAGAGGCGGGGCGGGGCGTCGCGAGTTGAGGGTCGCAAGAGAGAAGGAATGAGAGAACAGGCGCAACGAAAACTGTATCGGGTAAATGAAACGACGCTCTAAAGTGAAAAGCAAGTATTTGATCAATGCGCAAGCGCGAGAAACCCGGTACGAGTGAGAAACAGATACGCGTCCTGTCCAGGTCCAGTCGAGTATGCTCGAGTTGTTGATACTCAAATAACATATATAAAAAGTATCTGTTATTTGCTCGGTATTCGTTTCTCACTCGTACCTGATATCTCGCGCTTGCGCATTGATCAAATACTTTAGAGTGTCGTTTCTTTCTTACCCGATACAGTTTTCGTTGCGCCTGTTCCAGGCCTGCTCTCTCTTTCCTCTCTTGAAACCCTCAACTCGCGACGCCCCGCCCCGTCCCTTCTCTCCTGGCACGGCTATTTCGCTATTGCTCTGGCGCTCTTTTCGAACGTCATTCTGAATCATTTTTACATTTTTTACTCTACTTTTCTCACTAGGCCCTATAATAATTAAATACAAATCTAATTATTACTAATACATTATTTCTCTTTTCTTCTCTTTGAAAAAGAGAGCAGAAATGAAAAAAATATTTTTTTTTTTTTTAATAAATAAGTTATCTGATTTTTACTTTGAAACTATTTTTTTTTTTTTTTTATAAAAACATTAATTAAAAAAATAAAAATATATGTAACTGTGAATTGAAATACATAATGGACTTCAATAAATTAAATTTCGTTCGCTGGAAAAGAAATTTCTTAATTATTTTTCTAGTGCAGTACCCTATATAAATTGACATTTTAAATTTGGAGACATTAAAATGTCAGTTCAGTCAGTTTGGAAAACTCTTTAGTAATGGATAATTATGAGTTTGTTCTCAACACAAGAATAAATAGCGTAGAAAACATTTGAAAAAATGTTAGACACGTTGTTATTGACTTGAATTAATGTAAAGTTAGCGTTGCTGGGTGAAATTTGTTTCGGGTACAAAAGTATCAGGTAAAAGTATCGGGTCAGAACAAGTACCTGTAACAGCTGGTACCTGGTACAGCAAAATCGAGTAACGACCCATGTCTAGTTTATAAGCATACAAGGACTGAGGATCGACGAATAACATTTTGTCCGAAACTTCTCCTTTTCGGCAATTGGCATCCAAAGGCTCTCTTTTTTGCTGCACCTGTACTTGCTCTTTTCCATTCCATAACATCACAGCAAATTCTCTTCAACTTATATTATATATATTGAATTGTTCGGAAAATAATTTCGTTTTTTCCCAACAAAGGACTGGTTGTTTTTTTCATAGCTAACTTCACGCTTAATCATTATATATTTTGACAGCTGATATAGCAAGGTCTAGTGAAAAAGATCGATTGTTCTACGCAATAATTTTTTGTTGGTGCCCTTTTAAATATGGAAAGTAAAAAAAGCAGCATTTTCGGCATATTTTACTTTTTTATTATAGAAAAGGTAAAAATACTTCAAGCAAGAAAAAAATTATTTAAATTTATCAAATTCATGATCACTTGAAACGTCTTAAAAGTCGAGATATATGGATTCCTCATGTTCTTAGGGAAAATATTTGTGCCGTCGCGTTGACGTCTGTGATTTGTTTCCTAGCCGTTTCAAATGATCATGAACGGTCGAATTTAATAAATTTAATCTCTCAGCGATCTAACGTTACGGCTTAAGTGTGAAGTTAGCTGTGAAAAAATACAATTAAGTCCTTTGTTGGGAAAAAAAGAAATTACTTTCCGAACAATCCAATAATATTTTATGAAATTCCCAATATTAAACTTTGTTTATTCCCATTTGTTTTAGGACATTGAAACCAAATGGAAGAAAGAATTTACTCTTGAATTTTCTCGAGATCGTAAATCCATGTCATCTTATTGCGTTCCTCTTAAACCCAGCCGATTGGGCACTGGACCTAAACTTTTCGTTAAGGGTGCCCCAGAAGGTGTTCTTGAACGTTGCACACATGCCCGTGTTGGCACTACTAAAGTACCTCTTTCCGCGACCCTTAAAAATCGCATCCTTGATCTCACTCGTCAATACGGTACTGGACGAGATACTCTGCGATGCTTGGGTCTTGCCACCTGTGATGCTCCAATGAAACCAGAAGATATGGATCTTGGCGATTCCAACAAATTTTACACTTATGAAGTTAATCTTACTTTCGTCGGTGTTGTTGGTATGTTGGATCCTCCTCGTAAGGAAGTCTTTGACTCCATTCAGCGCTGCCGAGCTGCTGGAATCCGTGTCATTGTCATTACTGGTGATAATAAAGCTACTGCTGAAGCTATCTGCAGACGTATTGGTGTCTTCGGTGAAGATGAAGATACAACTGGAAAATCATACTCTGGTCGTGAATTTGATGATCTCCCCCTCTCCGAACAAAAACAAGCCTGTGCTCGTGCCCGACTCTTCTCTCGAGTAGAGCCTTCTCACAAATCCAAAATTGTTGAATTTTTGCAGGGCATGAATGAAATCTCTGCCATGACTGGTGATGGTGTAAATGACGCTCCTGCTCTTAAGAAAGCCGAAATTGGTATTGCCATGGGCTCAGGTACTGCTGTCGCCAAATCTGCCTCTGAGATGGTGTTGGCTGACGATAACTTCTCATCCATCGTAGCAGCTGTTGAAGAGGGCCGAGCTATTTACAATAACATGAAACAATTTATTCGTTATTTGATCTCGTCCAACATTGGTGAAGTCGTCTCCATTTTCCTTACTGCTGCTCTTGGTCTTCCCGAAGCTTTGATTCCTGTTCAGCTCTTGTGGGTCAACTTGGTCACTGACGGTCTCCCTGCTACTGCCCTTGGTTTCAACCCACCTGATTTGGACATCATGGACAAACCACCCCGAAAGGCTGATGAATCTCTCATTTCTGGCTGGCTCTTCTTCCGTTATTTGGCCATTGGTGGATATGTCGGCGCCGCTACCGTCGGTGCTGCTGCTTGGTGGTTCATGTACAGCCCTAATGGACCTCAAATGAACTACTACCAAGTAACCCATCACTTGGCCTGCATTGGTGGCGGCGAAGAATTCAAGGGCGTAAACTGCAAGGTCTTTACTGATCCTCATCCTATGACAATGGCCTTGTCTGTGCTTGTCACAATTGAAATGCTTAACGCCATGAACAGGTATAATTTAAATCAATTCTTTAATTTTCTTTTTAATATTTTTTAAATTTATTTAAGGTCTCAGGCCATTTAGACCCAGTTCATACTTATTTCATTGGATTGGTATCCAATTCAATTGAAATAAATTTTTTTTTGTTCTTTTTGATATTATTAAATAATTAAAATTAACTTGTTTTCTAAATTATCAGTGACGGGATATAAATGGTCTCAGATACCTAAAAATATATTTTTTTTTTATTTCTTCCATTAGCCTAAAGCTAATGTATAATGCTTATAAAAATAAAATATCAAATAGATATATATAAAACAACATTATAGAAAAAAAAACTTGGTATCTTACCTTTAAAAAAAAATGAATTTGTCTTTGGAAAGTTATATTCTAGTTATCCGTTTTTGTCTATATTCAAAATTATGATTTCATTCTTTAAAGACGTTCGGGTTCGGAGGTTCATTTCCCGTCCCAAGCGTCCCAAGCAAGAAAGATTTATTATATTATAATTAACATAGGAAGTTTACTCGAAGTATCTTTCGTTTTTGTTATAAGGTAAACAAATTTTGTTTTGCTGGAATTTATTACAACTGATTCTGGACAGAGTTACAGTTTCGGAGATTCAACGCTTCCACCTTCAAGCCCGAAATTAATACAAACATTTTTTTTAACCATCCCAAGTTTAATAGTTTCCAAATGTTTGTTATTCATATTTAAGGCTCTACAGAAGGCAAGTTGTTCGCATGTTTTTGCCGATAAGATGGCGTTAGGGGTCTTAAAAATTTAGTCAAAAACCCCAACTATTACGAAAATTTGCCAACAGATGGTAGGATGGTAGGGCTATATTTAAACTCATGTATTTGTTTGATTTTCGTTTATCTTTTAATAATATGGTATAGATAAAAATATAGAGGTATATATGGACCCTTTTATGCATTAGTGTGTCAAGCTCCAAAAAATTCAAAATTGAGTTAAGCACGGAATATTGTTTCAAATGCTATAATTAATAGTATTTTTTATGAAATATGTCCTAAAAAAATTTATATTTAATGTTATTTGCACAATTGACAAAAAAAAATTATATATAATCCAATGAAAACAAAAAACTTTAATGTTAATTTTCTCAAATCTCGGTAGCTAGCGCTTGACACACTAATGCGTAACAGGGTCCATATATGTTTATATGTATATAAATTGAGTAGCAAAGGAAGTAAAAAAAATTTTTTCCCCCTCCCCCAAGCAAAACCGAAATGACGTCACTGATAAAAATATATAAATATAGGCTTGTAAGTGATCTGATAATGCCCACTGTTAGACTAACTAGCCTGCCTTCTTTTGCTTATTTTAAATAAATACTAAATTTATTTTTGACTTGGTCACCATTTAATTTAATTATTATAGGTTGAATATTAATGATTTTTACATTTTTAGATTAAAAAAAAAAAATTACAATTTTCATAATAGAGTTTTTTTTGTATTTTCTATAAATATAAAAAAAAATTTTTAATTAATCGTAATTAAAAAAAAAATTCTAAAAAGCTCACAAATTTAAATCATTTAAAAAAATACTTTAAAAAATGCCTCAGTAGTTTTGGACTAAAGATTCAATGTGCCCCCCTGAAGCCCCTTAAACAAATAAAAAATAAACAATATTAATAAAACATATGAATTTGCAGCTTATCTGAGAATCAGTCTCTCATTGCGATGCCACCATGGTCCAATCTCTGGCTCGTCGCCTCAATGGCTCTTTCCTTTACACTCCATTTCGTCATTCTCTATGTTGAAATTCTCTCCGTAAGTTTCATTTAAAATTTCATAAATAGATTTTATTTTAAAGATATCCGCATTTTCATATTATTTTTCTGCTTTTAGACTGTGTTCCAGGTGACTCCACTTTCAGGAGAAGAATGGATTACCGTCATGAAATTCTCTATCCCTGTTATACTTCTTGATGAAACCCTTAAATTCGTCGCCCGCAAGATCACTGATGGTGAGAGTTATTTTCTAACTGTACATTGGATTGTACTCATGTGGTCCGTGTTTTTTTCCATTATTATATACGGATCTCTATAAGTTTCACACCAAACTTAGCGAATGTGTTTTTTTAATCCAATTTTTTTTATTTCACTTAATGAGAAAAATAACTTAAGATTATTATATATATACTTCAAAAACAAAATCCCGATAAACTTGCTTTAAAACATTAATTTATTCTAAATGACAGTAAGCAAGACTTATATGTATTTAAGAAAAAATAACACAAATCTCATTTGACGGAGATTTATTATGTGAAATTAGATTAATTGAACCATTGTTTCCTGTGCCAAGTGAAGGCAGTGAGATAGAATTGAGTGCGATTAACCGCTTTAGCGTTTCAAAGACATTTTTACAGTGGTTAGCCGGGTGTAAATTAATTCTCAAGGGCGGGTATATTTGCCTACCCCATACAAAACTGAAAAAAAAAATTTAATAATCTTCCTAATAATAATAATAATAATAATAATAATAATACATTTTTGATAAAAATTTATTGTTGCCCCAGTTTACAATTTTTTGTATTGCGAGCGAAGATAATTTATTTTGTAATCTGTAGAAAAGTGCCTTTTTTCTGTATATTTTGTCTAATTGGGGTTCATATATTTTTTATAACCCTCATTTTTTAGCTGCTCATATCATCCAATTTATTTTTTTTCTTTTTTTCTATATCTGACAATAATGTTTCTTATTTTTGGCCATTTTTTTGGAATTTGGAAGGGGTTGGGTTCTTTTTCTTTTAAAACTTTTTTTTTTTTGAAATAGTACCACTGGTAGATTAGTTTTAACTGAATTTGATCTGCTTGTACAACACTAACATTGGGCGGCTGTAATTAATTTCATTGGCTCACAGTGATATTTATTTATTCAAGAATACTAAAAGGAATGTACGCGCTCTTTTTAAAAAATGTAGATATAATTTTTAATGATTTATTATTCAATTTTCGCAGTAGAAATTATTAGGTGGTAGTTTTAATATCAAACTCCATGCATCATATTTTATGCACTAGTTTATTTAAATAATCACTCAGGTGCAGTGGATAGTAATTAACCAATACTAATTTTTATAATTTAATTATCAAAATTCCACGTACTTCTAACCACTGCATCTTAGTAGATTTAGAGTTGTGCATGCTTTGAGAGCTATTATGGATATTTGTGTGTGTGTGCGTGTGCGTGTATGTGTGTCTGTAACTGTATGTGTGTCTACGCGAACGAATGAATGTCTGCTTGGGCGTGTGTGTTTGTGGTATTTTTTTTTCTTTCATCACCGCTACAGATGGAGATGATGTGGTGCGCACGACGTCTTCCGAGGATGGTGGCTCAAATCGGCGGTCAAACAAGCTTTGGGAAAAATCTTTATAGAAATTAAAATATTTTTGAATTTTTTATATATATTTATATATATATATATATATATATAGAGAAGACCTAAGTCTTTTTTGAAATTTAATTTTATATATAATACTTAAAGACATATATATACCCAGACAGCTTGGAATATTGTAGCAATATTGCAAATCTTGCATATATTGCCAATATCGCAAAAATATTGACAATATTGCAGCGGCAATATTCCAAGCTAATCTTACAGGGAGTATTGCAGTAACATTG
This sequence comes from Euborellia annulipes, assembly GCA_023213315.1. Classification (NCBI taxonomy): domain Eukaryota; kingdom Metazoa; phylum Arthropoda; class Insecta; order Dermaptera; family Anisolabididae; genus Euborellia; species Euborellia annulipes. The sequence continues at coordinate 133,192 of JAKCPI010001728.1, read as the reverse complement.
CTTCAATATTCCTATGTCTGTCTCTTAGTAACTTGCAGGAATATTGTGGCAATGTTGCTGTTTAACCTGCATTATTGCAACAATGTTGTTGCAAGTTACAAAGAGGCGGACATAGGAATATTGAAGCAATGTTGCTGAAATATTCCCTGTAAGGTTAGCTTGGAATATTGCCCTGCAATATTTTGCAAGATTAGCAATATTACTGCAATATTGGTAATATTTTGCAAGATTAGCGATATTACTGCAATATTGGCAATACTTTGCAAGATTAGCAATATTACTGCAATATTGGCAATATATGCAAGATTTGCAATTTTGCTGCAATATTCCAAGCTGTCTGGTTATATAAATAAATACCAAAGATGAAGAAATTTAAAAATATACTAATTTCAATAACATATAAATATATATATTTACATATATATTTGTTAAAAATGTAGTTATTTCAGCAGAGATGTATAAAAACAATGCTGCATTAATGTGTTGCTTGGGACATATTTTTTTTGGTGATGTGAATTAATTTGCTTTTGGTGCTGCTTTGACGCATCGAACGATAATTTTTTTGGAGTGCCAATGTTCTTCCACATAAAGTACGTCTCATCTCTTGTTGGGAGTTTGGAGTTTGGAGTCTCCGCCGACTTGTCGTCGCCACTTCGCCACAAATTTAGGAGCCGATGCCTCTCTGCACATGCATGTCCCAAAAACAACAACAGTAGATTTGCACACCATCTCACCCTGCATGCATCACTCCATTAAAATTTGGATCACTTGTTATTTGTTGCTACCGCCCAATCACCGCTATCATCCAGTAGAGTAATCCATAATCACCGCATGGACTTTCTAGTTATGTTTTTTTTATTATTATGTGTATTTTATTTCCATTATTCTAATAAGGATATAAAAGGTTTATATCTTTTAAAACAAAAAACGCAACAGATTCATATTTTTCATGACTTGAATTCTAGTACATAATTATATTTGGGGGTAGAGGGTTTAATGATATTAAAAATTGTTATTCTTTAAATTTTGTATAATTGTCCTATATTTTAACACCAAGATAAACGTTATTGAATTGATTCTTCCAACTCGCCAAGAGCTTATTTTTTTTATATTTATATTTATAATAATAGTAATAAATCTCTAAATTTTGTATGACTGGTGGCCCATTTAAGAAAATTTGTAAGTATTTGAGTGAAGTGTTTTGTGCGCGTGGAGAGACCTTTTTTAAGGCCCTGTTAGACAAGTATTAACAATAATCATGTGATGTTTCCTTTATCTTCCTTTTTAAAATGAAACTTAATTTAGCGCTCGATAAATTCGAAGTCAGGCAACGTCCAAAAATGTCGAGATAATCTTTGATTGTCTATTTATTAAGGGCTCATTAATTTATTGCCCCCCCCCCCCTAGTTTATTCTAAAACAAGACGAGATAAAGGCGTAGTGAAGAATTTCTTCAGAATTTTTAACTGAAGGCAGTCTTTTCGAATTAATTTCAGAAAAATAAATAAATAAATTTTATTTATTTATTTATTTTTTTACTTAACGTGAATTGTCAATCAAAATATATTATTCAATATTACTATATATAAATTTTTTTTTAGTTATTAATTGGATTGAAATAGTGTAAATAATTAAACCAAATTTAAAAATTGTAAAGAAAAATTTTGTTACAACATGAAATCACTAATAAATTGAAGTGAATGTTTTAAAAAAAAAAAAAAATTAACCCATTATTTATAATAACTCAAAACAAATAGTGATTTTTTAAACTCGGGTATTTATTTGTGATATTGCCTTTTCCTTTTTTTTAATCTTTACCTATATAACATTCCTTATATTTTTTATCTTTTTTATTTTTTTATATATATATATATATATATCAAACGCCATTCAATGGTTTTTTTGAGTTCCATCTTCATCACATGTACCCTCTGCATGTGTTTGAGTGTTCATTCTTAGCTTGAACAACCTGCCAATGACTAACTGTGATAAGACGCCAATATTCTCCTGGAGCTGAGAATGCTGCGAGATGCTCAAGAAGGATTTCTTGGGTAAGACCAACCAACACGCTATTTATCCTTTTATTTAATTAGAAATCCCGTTTTGTAGTTAGATTGAAGTGAGGATTTAAAGATTTTTATTCAAATTGCTTTTTTTTTCTAAGAATAAAGTGGCTTTGAAGTGAATTAAATTAAGATTGCTCTTTTTATTTGTTTCTATGAGAGTTAATAATTTTGAATAAATCATTATCATCTGTTATAACTTTTACGTTTAAATAATTATACAGTAGTCTTGTTAATCCGGCTTAAATGGGGCCGGATTATCCGAAACATTTAGTATAATATTATTTAAGTTCTAAGATGCTCTTTTACTCGGTCGATTATCTGGATGGACGGAGAGAGTTTTTTTTTTTTTTTTAAATAAATTATTTTTCAATAAATTTACGATGGAGGCCAATTTACATCGTTTCAGCACAATTAATGCCTTCTTCAGAATCTACAACAAATTTTAATTTTTACAAAGATGTAATCTTAGAACCTAAATAATAGTAACTCACCGGTCCAGCATTGTCAATAATTAATTTAGTATAATGCAAAATTTTTGCTTTTCCAAACAAATTTCTACTAAATTTTATTCGAGTTTGTTCTTGTGATTTCTTTTAATATTAATAGTAGCAAAATTGAAGAGAAGATTAAATTATTATTATTTTTTATTTATTTGGAGAAAATCTAAAAAGTGGCTTTTCAACACGCCGGATATTCCGATATGCCGGAGTACCGAAGTCCGGATTAGCAAGACTACTGTTACTTTTGATTTTTTTAATATCCATGGCGAATTATCTAGACTTATATTTGGGATCAGCTGTCAATCCGATATTCGAATACAAGTCTTGCTAATCCTGCCTAAACAGGACCGGCCCAATGCCGGATTCTGAAAATGGGGATTCCCCGAAATATTTAATATAATGCAAAATTAAATATTTATCTCTTTAAAAAATTTGTTTTCTTAAATTACTTCTTTTTTTTGCGGGGAAGAAGGGGCTTTTCAACATGCCGGAATATCGAAGTCCGGATTAGCAAAACTACTGTATATACAAAAATTCTCTTATCAAGTTTCTATTTTATTTAATTCATAACTGTTTCGAATAAGTTACGGCCTTAAAAATGAAACATTTACTTTTTTTCAATGGATTAGTGCAATTAAAATTTGAATTTTTTTGGATTGGAAGATTTATTGCATTAATTTTTGAATTTCTTCCCACCGAAACTGCTTGCTAGCGCACTAGCCAGTTCTGCAATAAAGCGAACAATAATAAAAATTTCTCTTTTTTTATTTTTACAACCTCACTTATATTACCTTGGTCGAAAATTAATGCAATAAATCTTCCAATCCAAAGAAATTGAAACATTTACATTTATAAAATTTTACCACCTCGGTCTATTGTTTCTAGATTTGTATATTTGTAATTTTAAATTGTACATAAGAATGCGCATGAGTTTTTTTTTTTTGCTTCAGTTTAAAATCTACATAGAAACAAATAAAGAATGCTATATTCTTTTTTTTTAACTTCGAAAATTATTAATGAAGCTATAAATTGGCTTTTTTTTATTTTGTAAAAATTTTGGTTTTGTTTTTATTTACAAAGAAAATACATCTCTTTCCCAGTGAGGTAATGTAATAGAAATATAAAATAAGATTAAAGAAAAAACATTAAATGGGACAAAGGCATGTTTTTTGATAAATGAAAACTTTGTTTACCCCTTGATATGATCCTCTACTAATAATGTCTTTTAATTTTTTTTGCCCTCTCCAGTTTTATAAACACTCGGAGTGTGACCCTACCTTACAGCATACAAGTATTCAACATCCATGTGTGAGTATACCTCTCAAAATCAATTGGCTTACAAAATTAGATTGCTTGATCGTTTATTTACAAGTTGGAAAATATTAATTATTTTCAAACTTGTAATAAAAAAAATATTTATTTTATTAGCAGCACTAGAATCTTCAGCATTGCTCATCTTCTCTTTCTTCGCACTTGCTTCTTTCTATTCAAGCAGTTGGCTCTAAACATAGTGGCGCACTAGAAAAAAAAAGCTTAGTCTTTGTAGTGAAATTAAGAGCTCGCTAATTTTGCGATGCTCATTTTTGTTCGCAGTTGCGCCTCCTGTGATCAAGCGCGAGTGAAGCGTCCGACCTGAGGGTCCCCTCCATCTACAATAATTTTAATAAAAAAAAAAACACACACACGATAAAAAATGACATTTTTATATAGTGGCCTGTGTTCCCTTTTATTTGCCAATACATAAATTTTTTTCACTTTCCTTTAATTTGTATTCCAGCTATTTTTTAGTTATTTATTATTAAAATAGCTATTAATTAATGACATAGACGCCGCTATTCAATATTCACACCCTCTCATAATTTCGATAAATGCTTTCTCGCATGCTATGATGGACAGGTTCAATGCATGCGCCAACATAGCGACATAGCGCTCTACTTTCTTCTACATTTAGGTATCCATCATTCTGACTCCAGACTTTGCAACGCTTTATTTAGATTCTTAAAAAGTTCATTTAGTACAGCTCGCTATTTTTTGTAGTATAAATTGATCATCAACATTTTCTAACGCTCTTTTTTTTGTATCTTGTTTCAGTGCCTGATACTGTTGTAGACCATTGGGCAAACAAATAACTCGTAGCAGCAGCATAACATAAAAACATCGCGCTTCGCTTAATTTCACATTATTAGTACAACTCGTACTAAGCGCAATTAATGCAGGGCTTAAAAAAAAACAAATAAGACAAATACGTCATCATTTGTATCTTATTTTGGTTAGAAATCATTTTTAATTTAATTAATTCTCATTCTAAATTTCATTTTAATCCTTTTTAGCTGTTTCTAACTCGTAACCATTTGAAAAGTACTAATTAACCAAATCATTCATTTATTAACCCTGCAGTTCCTTAAAGACCTTCAGTAATCATTGTGACCTCTCATCATTTTGTATAAAAAAAAATTCTTAGAAATTTAATTAAGTAAAAAACAACAAACCTTCGTCTTCCTTTTAACTTATTTTTTACAATATATTAACTAATATCAGGATTTAATAAAGACTACAATCACAAAGTGTGAGTGTAAAAACAACAAAAAAAAAGAAAATACAAATCCTAACTAATTTTTATTTTGACACTTCATCAGTGTTTTTTAATAATAGAAGAGATTTTTTAAATTGTGTAAATATATAAATAGAAAAAAAAAATATATTTTGGACCTCTAGGTGTAATGTTGTTATTATTGATGTTTGGTAAAAATATTTTTAAAAAATAAAAAAAAAAAAAATAGGATAAAATCTTAACGAATTTGGAGCTTTTTTTTTAAACACTGGGCGAGAATTCAGAATGCGAATACCGAAGAGGATCAAGATAACTCGGACTTTTTTTTATCTTTAAAGTGTTGTTGTTGCTCTTTGCGGGTTCCTCAAAAAAAAAAAAAAAAGATAATTGCCATAGTCTAGATTCAATTTAACTATTTATATTTCACCAGAGTTCTTTTGAATGTTATTATTATCTTCTTCTTATTTTATTATCATTTCTTATTTCATCCATCTTCTCGCCCTTGCTTAATTAAATGATAGCAAGCTCTACAACAAACAAACATCAATTATATATATTTAAATATAAAGGCAGACATTTCATACTGTGTGCCAGCCAATAAAAGATTTATCTTTCATAAGACCCTCCTATATATTTTATGTACAGATATCTTCTAAGTTTTGTACATCAACTAGATAATTGAAAAATAAAGCCTTGCGCTGCGAAGTCGCTTGCGACCTCGCATTGCTCTCTGTATATAGTAATATTTTTTTTTTACCCTTTCCCTTAATATGAATTCATGTATTAATGCATTTTTCCTTTCATTAATAATTAAATTTGTCAAATAAATAGTCATAAGAATTGTTAATTTTTAATATAAGTAAAGATATAGCCTAAGGCGCGTTTCCGAGGTGACACTGATTTGACGCATGAAATAAAAAGGGGGAGAAACCGTATAAATATACAGGGTGGGCAAATAGTGCGTGGACGGAAAATTGTCGGTTTATTAACGGATATTTTTAAATTAAATATTTATTATTCACAGGGCCGCAGACAGACTTGACGGGCCCCGGGGCTACTTACTAATACGGCCCCCCCCCAAAAAAAAAAAAAAAAACTTAGTTTATTTTTTTGTATATAAAAGGCTATTGTGGCCTTCATGCCAACAATTTGTTACACAGTTTTTGACACAACTTTTGAAATAGTTATACATAGCTTACATATTTATTTAAATAAAGTTATTTAAAAATTTTTCAAAAGTTCCTAAACAAAGAGTCACAATAATTTATCGAGTCCAGATCCGGACAGAGGATTTCCGGGAGAATCTGGGGGTGTGGAAATTTTTTTGAAAATTAGCCAGTGAAATCTGCGTTTTTAGCTATCCTGAGTCATGAAAAAGATCAATCTTGATTTGAGCTTAAAGGGCCCGGGCCCCTTGAGGAAAAAATTTCAAGAAAATGATTTTTTTTTAATGGAAATTTTAAGATTTGAGCTTAAAGGGCCCGGGCCCTTGAGGAAAAAATTTCAAGAAAATGATTTTTTTTAATGGAAATTTTAACCATGAAATTTAAGTTTTATTAGAATTTTAAGGTAGGAGCGCAATGGGCCCGGGCCCCCTCGGAGGGCCCGGACCCCGGGGATATAGCCCCCCTGCCCCCCCCTGTCTGCGGCCCTGATTATTCATATGTCCGAAAAAATAAGGTTGTGCCGCCGGGAATCGAACCACGGATCCTCCCATTTGTACTCAGAGTGCCCTACCACTGGACTACAGCACGACATTCGGATATATGAACTCAGTTGGAAAGCAAATTTAGTCTTCAGAAGAAATGGACCCATGATCGGCGCCACAAATTTCTCCCTCGACCAGGTGCAATCCAGATGGACTAATTGAGAAGACCTCAATTTTAATTAATTAATAAATAAAAAGTTATATATAATATTTAAGATATTATATATATCGCGTATATGAGCCGCGAAATTTATACAATTAAATATTTATTATTCATTATCTGTAGGTTACTAAGTATAGTTTCCTTCAGATGTTTTCTAGCAGGATGGAACGCTGGAGAGGAGAATTGTTTGATTAAAAAGCAATTCTTTTTTCAGAGACTTTTTAGGTTTTATTTTTTAGGTTGTTATTTATTATTCATATATCCGAAAAAATAAGGTTGTGCCGCCGGGAGTCGAACCACGGATCCTCCGATTTGTACTCAGAGTGCCCTACCACTGGCTCATATACGCGATGTATATAATATCTTAAATATTATATATAATTTCTTATTGATATTTTTAAAGTTTGTCGATGGTGCATAATGAGGAGCCTTTACGGCTACAAATTTAAAATATTTTTGTTTTTAAGTCCAAATCCAAATTATATTTTTTATTTTCTTTTACCTATATATGTAACAGTATATAGAGAAAGTATTGGATTCATGTCAAAAATTCGATGTCGAGATTTTGATGGATATCGTGAGGCCCCCTGAATCCAAAAAAGTGGTTTTCGCAACATAATCTGTCCGTGTGTCTGTGAACAAAATATCTCAAGAACAAAAAAAGACCTAGGAGGTTGAAATTTTATATTTAACTTAGGCACCCCATGGGACGTGACACGAAGCTTTTGAACAAAATCGGCTAAAAAGCACTAGTACTTTACTGATGTACTTTTTCAGTTTTTTTGGATTTTCTCAAAATTCGCCCCAACGATTTTGATTATAGATATTATAAATAATAACGGTTATCTTATATGTCTTATATGGACTGGAGTTGCCAATTTCATTTTCATTCCATTTGGATACCAAATGACTATTATACAAAAATCGTTTGTACAAAATACAAAGCAAAAATATTCGTATGATGCGCCAATTTTAAGTTACAAAATTGTTTTGAGGATTATTCTCTTTCACATAGAATATTAAAATTAATTATTTTTATACTTTGACCTCTCAGAGGGGTCATTGGTGGGGCCAAGATGGTATGCCGAATTCTTGTTTATTTATTAAAAAGGCGATAATCTCACCACACAAGCAAATTCTATAGATAAGAGTCAATGACAATGCGACATGAAAAATAATAGATAAATAGATAGTTTTATTTAATTTCGGGCAAGAGCTTATGTGGTGTTTCATAAAATAGAGAAACCTTTTTAAAATATTTTCCATTATACCCAAAACTTTATTTAGAAATTTTTGCAATCTCAATATTTTCTTACAATATAAGTATAAAAGGCCTATATACTTCCATAGGAGTATCCAGAGGGAGGCAGATCCCCCCTCCCTCCCATCCCAAACTTAAAATTAAAATAAAAAACTGGAAAATTCACGCCATCTGAGAGAAGATAGAAATTACGAATGTCGGTCCCCCCCCCCTCATCTTCAGCTAGGTTGATGGTATTTAATAAAATAGTAGCATGGATATTGGAAAGTTACCCCCCCCCCCCTTCCTTCTTCGTTTTGACTGGTTATCGCAGCTCCAACATGATCGCACCCTTAGGGGGTAAGTAATTGAAAAATGGTATTCCAGAAAGTTCTATCGCCCTTCCCCTTTATTTTTTTTTTATTTTATATTCTAGTGTAAGAAAAATTATTTCACCTGGACAACTTCTGATCATATCCCGAGACGCCGCCCGCCAGGGCCTAGAGGGGTAATATTGCCGAAAGCAAACCGCAACTAGTTGACAATAAAAATGTATTTCTGTTTTATACGCAATAATTAGAATAGAAATTCAAAGGATATTAATATTATTTTCTTTTTTTGAATAACCCGCTCTCATTAAAATTTTTATTCATTTTATATGTATATAAATATTTCTTTCATTTATATATAATTTTTATTTTAAATCACAAATTCATAAATTAATTTTTATATTCTATCTTTATAATTGATATTTAATTTTTTTTAATTTTTCACTTAAAATTTATCAAAATTTGTTTTGTTAACCTCTAAATTCAAGTCACAAATCATGATGACTTCACCGGTAATATATGAGTGCGATGATTTTTTAGGATTTCAGGTGATTTTTTATTATAATTCACATCATTTTTATTTATTTATTTTTTATATATTTTTCTTTAATTAATATTTTCAAAATATTTTTGGTTGTCTGATGTTTTTTTTTTTTTCAATTTGTAGGATGCCTTAAAAAGAATGCGACTTTTAGATGATAAAATTATTTATAATTTAAATACTTCAATTCCAACAGAGTCCTTCAAAGGCCAAGTGGATCCTTCTTCCAATTGCAAACAATTATTTAATGAAGTATGCATTTATTGCTTTACACGTGTTGGTTTTAAAATATTTCCTAATTTCTTTGATTCATCATCTTTTTTTTTAGTTACAAATAAATTATACGAATCGAGATGTGGCGATTAAAAAGTGTATTTCAATAAGCGCTGAACGATTAATTGAATTGAAACAACAACGAGAAAAGGAATCGGATAATTTATCGTTGATTAAACATCTAAGAGCAGAACAAACAAAAGTAATTTATTTGAAACTCACATAATAAATAAAAATAAGTATTAATTTAGATATGAAATAATAAAAAAAAAAAATTATTTTGGGAAAATTCCAAGAACTAAGAAAGGATTAAAAAAGCATTCATAGTTTTTATGTTTTATTCAATATGTCTACATATTTAATAAAATTAATTATTAATTAAGTCTACTAGGATCATTAGTTTTTGGATAGATTTGGCCTTAAAAATTAATATTTAGTTTGTCACACAATGATTAGGTATGAAAACAGAACAATGTTTGTTTTAAAACAGTATTTTTTCATCAGAGATTAAGAAAGAAAAGTAATCTCTGTTCAAAAGGCTTTTATTTTGGCTCGTCCACCTCTGAAATATTCGTGGCGACAAATCAAATATTTAAAATATCCAATGAATGGAAATCCATTAATTATCTTCCTAAATGAGCAAAATTTTTGTTATATATATATATATATATATAACAGTTGAATGATGAAAGTTTATAATGATTTTACTTTATTTTTGTGAAAATATCTTTTCAATTTGACAGGGGCGTACTATAGAAATTTTTTTTTTTTTGGGGGGGGGGCCCGAACTAAAAAATTTTTCTGCGGAAAATTTTTTTTTAAGAAACTAAATTTTTTTTCACACGAAATTTTTTGCGGAACATTTTTCTTTTGCGGAAACAAAGTTTTCCATCCTGCGGAAAAATTTGTTCGCTGATGTCTGTATTTCCCTATATATGTATATGTGTTTGGGAAATTTCGGGGGGGCGGGCCCCCTCGCCCCCCCCCCCCCTTATAATCGCCCCCCCCGAACCGGGTTAGAGGGAAAAGAAAGAGACTGGCAACCCTTTAACGGGCCCCCAAGCCCGGCAGACCCGCTACTTTCTCATAGACCGAGCACATTTTAAGAATTGGAGACTTCCAAGATCCTTGACTTAGTCCTCTCGAGATTAAAGAGGGATCCTGATCTCAGGTCAGCCGCCTGAACCCTATTTTGGCCAACAGTTCGCCAAAATCCCAGGGATTATCCAAAAGATTGTCTAAATTCTTCAGCATGTCTCTCGAGAGGACTGAAATCAAATATTTTGCAGAGCTCATAGTAGCTTACTGCTGGGCCAGGAAGACAAATTTTCTTAAAAGATAAGTATCACAAATATTTTTTCTTTTAAGACAACATATTCGACGGCTAAGCCTTTTAGTTGCCTAATAGACGGAGAGCTGGCGACAAAAATGGGCAAGAGTTTTCTCTGAAGGCTAATATTTTCAGAATAGGTTGCATTTTAGTGATGTAAAGATACTCTAGAGTCAGCACTTGCAATACCGGGGCGTTTAGCGGGAATAAGCTGGTAAAGTTGCGGGAAGATGGTTTTTCGCAAATATCTCGAAAACTATGAGCTTTTCCGCAAAAATTCATCTATACAAAAATAATCAAAATTAAATTACAAACAAAAATGGTCTAGTACATAATCACGCTAAAGCGAACGGTTCAGGAGATATAGAGGGGTAAAATTGTAATTGTAATAATTCTAACAATGGTTGTCATGGTAACAAGATATAAAAATTTCTCCATACCAGTGTCTCCTTTCATATTAATTACAAATTTTACCCCTCTATATCTCCCGAACCATTCACTTTAGCTTGATTATGTACTAGACCATTTTTGTTTGTAATTTAATTTTGATTATTTTTGTATAGATGAATTTTTGCGGAAAACCGCATAGTTTTCGAGATATTTGCGAAAAACCATCTTCCCGCAACTTTACCGGCTTATTCCCGCTAAAGGCTCCGGTACTAGAAGTGCTAACTTTAGAGTATCTTTCCATCACTAAAATGCAACCTATTCTGAAAATATTAGCCTTCAGAAACCTCTTGCCCATTTTTGTCGCCAGCTCTCCGACTATAAGCTCAAGGCTCCACTCTCTCAGACACTTGTGGGGGCCGATTGTACTAACAATCATCATTAGTTTAAAGGCTCCTAAACAGTGGCGTCATTTCAACTTTTTCTTGGGGGGGCAAATTTTTTCTTGGGTGGGGGGGGCAAACATTTTTTTTCTTAAAATTTACTTACAAATGGGTACTCAAATTTGGCCAAAACATATTTAATTTAATTAATTGTTTAATTTTGAACAGTTTGTATACTCGTAGATGTATTTTGGAGTATTTTATTTAGAATAATATAAAATTTTATAAAAATCAGAGCCCTTGGGGGGGGGCAAATGCCCCCCTCCCCCCAAATGACGCCACTGCTCCTAAAGTTATGTTATCAATATCAAATTATACAGTAAAAATATATTTTCACAAAATAAAGTAAAATCATTATAAAGTTTCATCATTCAACTATTTATATTTATAAAAAAATATATCTATTGGCCCTTGACTCGCCGATGTAATAATTATGGCATATAAAATTTGGCAAGTGTATGGGGTGGGCATTAGAACTACGCCACATTTTAAGAAGAAATCTTTTCCTTTGATTTCTTAAGTACAGGCGTGGTCCTACAGGGGAGGGGGATGCTAAAGCCCAGGACCTCGCCTGATTAAATATAATCTATAGTTATTGTTTCAAAAATAATAGTTTTAAATTTATAATTATATTTCGTGGTATTAATATATTTTTCATTTTTTTTTAGTTAAGACTTCTACAATCTGAATTAAACGTTGAAGAAGTTATTAAAGAGAGAACAAATAAAGTTTTTCAAGAAAGATGTAAGAATTATTATAAAGCAAAATTTACATAATATTAAAAAAGATTTTGTAGGAAAATTCAAATAATTAGTAATTAATTTTTTTAAACAATATAATTTTACAAATATACATTTTTATAGATTGTTTTGGGTTTACACTTTTTATACAATTATCAATTAATTGAAAAACAAATTATAAAGACTGATAATAAAGAAAATATATTGAAATATTTGGAGTATTGATTCTAATATTTATTATATACAGTGTGTATATCTCCACTTACAAATAATATATACTCATTGATTTTGATCTAATTTCTTTTTTGCTTCTTGATCCTCGTTATATTTCTTATGCCAGTCGAGATTCATCTTTTGCACGGATTCACCTCTTTTGGCTGCAGCTTTTCCACTCAAGATATAACCAATACAAGCTAGAAGTGTCACAAGCATCATTATATTTGATAAACGTATTCGCATCTTATTTCGAGCCATCTCCATTGTGGCTTGTCTGAAATAAACAATTTTTAAGACATTAAAGAACTAATATCATTAAGAAAATAGAAAAATACAAATGAGGTACTTTTACGAAAGAATCGGGATTTTGAATATGCCTTGAATCAAAAGTTCATATCCATGGTCATATTAAATTACTTTATTTTTTTATTTGGCACATCGTTATATAACGATGACCTGAAGATATTATTTTATCGAGAAGCCAGGAGTTTTCAATAAATATATCTGCTGGTATTATATTATCTAGCCGCGCAACCGGCCTTCGGCGGTTTCGCGTTTAGCCAGGGGGACTTTGCGCCTGCGACGGACCCTCGCCTTTTCTTAGTTATGAGAAGTCGTGGCGCCCGCTTTGGGCAGGCGTCTTGACCTGGCAAGGAGGCTTCTCCACCCTGGACCCCCATCAGCTGGCTCGGGCTCGCCTGCGGCGGACCCTCGCCTTTTTTTTTAAACACTCACATTTTTTTCCCATTCACACTCACATACACACAGTCTTTTCGGCAACTTAGGGCATTTAAGACTTTAAACGATACCCGTTATTATGAAAATATATATATTGGGGTCCAGGCATTCTTATTTAAGCCATTTGGTATCCAAATGGCTTAAATAAAACCATCGGACTGACTGGGCTCCGAACCCTCGACCCTCGGTATACAAGACAGGCGCGTTACCAACTACACCAAGCCCGAGGGCTCACTTTTTCTTAATTACGAAAAGAAAATTCTTATTCCCCCCCGCCCCGGCCCCCCCCCCCCGGGGCCGAAGAAAATCTTATTACTATTCCAATCCAGTGTCTGCTTGAGGATTTGTTTACATCCATAGAATACATAAATGCAAAGAATACGTAAATACATTTCTCTATACGTTTCGTACTATCGGAGAAATCAAAAAGTTAGAGGAATTTCGGGACCCGAGTATCTTTCCTGGACTCTCCTTAAGAGTCCTTTATAAGACTGCAAAATTTCGTTTCAAAATTCCAACGGGAAGCTGGTCAAACAGAGCGTGACAGACGGACAGACGGACACTCCGCAATTATTATATATAGATAATGAATATTATATACTGTATATACATATTCTGGATCTTATTTATTGGCAAATAGTGAAAAGTAATAGAGCTATTTATTTAAGGAAGTTGAACATGATAAAAACGTATGATTATATCTTACCTCACAGGAAATGAAATGATAAATTTTTAAAATAGTTTAATATGGAAGAAATGGATTTAGAAATCACAAAATATCATGAGCGTAGTTAGGAAATTTGGCTGGGGGGTGGGCATTCCATATGGTCTTAATTTTTCTTGGGCGGGGAGTCTTCTGGGGGTGGGGGATCCCCCTAGTTAGGCCCATGCAAAATATACATGATGAACATGGATTATGAAAGTTCTAATTCTCTTCCACCTAACTTGATCAATATTTGTATTTTCTGATGGCAATTAATGTATTTTATAAATAGATATTCGAATAAATCAATGACAGTATTTGTTCTTTAAATGAATGGACCTCGTTAAAATTAAGATTAGATTTAAGATTAATTAGATAAGAGTTTATAATTATATTGATCAACCAATTTGTCCTTTTTTAAGGATATTATTCTAATTTATTCAAAACAAAAAAGATCATTAACTATGACCTGTTTTACATGAGAAGATATAATTAAAAATCTGAGAGAACGAAAACTCACGGGACTTTTTTAGGAACATCCTCAATACTCTTGTATTTTTTAGTCCAAACTAAAAATCTCTTTTCCAAATTGTTTGGCCTCATATTAGTCATATCTGTAAAAATAAATTAATTTATTAGAAAATGAATGATTAAAAAAATATTTAAAAAGAAATATTACCTTGCATGTCTGCAACCGGGTTTTCACTTTTACCCACTTTTTCTTTAAGAATTGAAGATCTTGAAATAAATCGTCGATTAAAATTATTTTTTAAATTTATTTTCAAAATATTTTGAAGAAACATCTTGGATTAATAATAAAAAAAGAGAGTGAGAAAATTTAGTACGAAAATAAATAAATAGAATTTTTATGACGAATGACAGCTGAGTGAGTTGAAGACAACGTGAGAAAAATTATTACTGATATATTATTTAAGCATATTGTATTAGATTAGAATACAAATATAAAAATTAAAAGATTTTTAATAATTGCATAAATGTTAAATTTTTATCTATTATTTATTTTTTTTTATAATAAATTTGACATAAGCCTCCCTGACATAAAGTGAGAGCAGGTGGCTCTATCTTGTGGCAAATGTTTGAACCAGTTGGTATTTGTATTTAAAAGGGTTATTCCATGCCAAATTAAAAGAAATTTTTCCTTACCATTTCAGATTTTTCTTAAAATCACACCAAGGGGGGGGTGGAAAGGAGGTAATTCCCCCCCCCCCCGAGATTTGAGAAAAATATTTTTTTTTCTAGAATGAAATTTTATTTTTAATGAAAATTTTTAAAAATCAATACTTAAAAATTTGTATATATATTCTGGTAAACAAGTACAGAATGCATCTTTAAATTACCGAAAGTAAGAAAAAATTGTGTGCTGTGCGACTCAGTCACACCAGATTACCCCCCCCCCCTCCCTCGAGAAACTCCTATGGATCAGCTCTTGTCTCGCACCCCCTAAAACCCGTCGTCAAAAAAAGGACATCACTTTGACATTTGTAAATTTTCCATAAAGAAAGTAAAATGAAATTTTATAGATAAATTTCTATAAATCGACTCGCACACCTCAAAATGCTTTCTCGTGCCCCTGGGGGAGCGGTCACCCCAGGAAAAAAATAAATAAATTATAGGTGCATTCAAGGGCGGATACAGGGGGGGGGGGGGGAAAGAGGGTAATTACCTCCCCCCCTAAAACTTGAAAAAAAAAATTTATTCCAACCCCCATCAACCGACCCACCCCCCCCCCCCCCCCACCTGCCCCCATCCCCCCTCCCCCAAACTTAAATTATAAAACTTAAATTTTTCAATCGAGAACACATGAAAATAAAAGATCAAATAAAAATATGAATTTCCAGATATCAATAATGATTAAAAATCATAATAATGTAATTTAAAGTCGCTTAGAACATGTGTATCACATTAAAATGGGCGATAGTAATCCTGATTCATATATCTTTATTGAATTCATGGTCAGTATTGTAGCTGTTAAAATTAGATACTTCGATTATTAGTAAGTGAGATTTGGAGGACAGCAGCCAGGAAGGTAGCCTCTATTTAATAAAACAGACTCCTTTAACAAAACGTTTCGGCTAATTTTAATTGCGCCATCTTATAACACATAAGCATCATTGAACTATTCGCTTATGCACAACACACAAGTGACAACTCTATTTCCTATTAGACTGTAAGTTTTAAAATAAGGGAAAAATTATATTTTGTATAAATTTATAACAATTAACTTTAAACAATGTAAATATTTTTATACAGCTACAACAACTGAAGATGGCGCAATTAAAATTAGCCGAAACGTTTTGTTAAAGGAGTCTGTTTTATTAAATAGAGGCTAGCTTCCTGGCTGCTGTCCTCCAAATCTCACTTACTGATATCTCACAGCCACATCTCTCCAATTGTATACTTCGATTATTGTCAGCTCTGAGAATGGTCAAGACCTGCAGCCCTGAAGGTGTTAATTTGAATAAAATAAGACTGTTTTTCTTATTACTCCATTTATTAATAGCTAATTAATTTACTAGATGTCTATAAAAAATAGAAATTAAATTCAAACAAATGTTAAAAAAAAAATAATATAGATAACTCACCACTGGAATAATGAGCCGATCTCGGTTTACGAGTACCAGTCGAATTCATCTTCTTCTATCATTATTTGATTTCGTAATTGAAACGAAGAACACTTGAATGCACTAATTTTATTAAAACTGAATTAATAATTTCTGATATAAGATAATAGAAAAATTCCAATCGACTATCACTTGTCACTCGTAGCAACGAAGCCAATAATCCCGCCAGGCTCTCTCTGATTGGTTCATCCAGAAGTGTGGAAAATTTGAATTTTTTTTTATTGGTCTTTTTCGGGCGCCAACCGAATTTAAAAATTCAAATTATTTCATTGTTACAATATTGAATTAATGTCAAATTAAGAAATTTTTATAGTAATTTTAATAATTTAAATCAAAATTAAATTAATCCCCAACATGAGAGTCCCTTAAAAAATCAAAACCCTCCACAAAATAATTTTAACCAATTAATTTTGTTTTTTGGCTAATTAATTGTAAGTGTTCCTCATATTTTTTTTTTTTTTTTTTTTTTTTTTTTTTACAATTCTCTCTCCCTCCCCCCCCCCCCCCCCCCCCCCCCCCCCCCCCCCTCCTCCCCGCCGCCCAGCCAGGAGAATGAGGAGAAGAGCGCTTTAAGTAATAAATATATTTTGTGTTGAGGGTTTTTTTTTTTAATCAGGCATCCAACAAAAAGAATTAAAAAAAAAAAACCCCCCGCCCGGGCCCCCCCCCCCCGGGGGGGGGGGGGGGGGGGGGGCCGCCCCCCCCCCCGCCCAACCGGGGGGCCCTCATATTTTCATATGAACAAAAGTGCTCCCTGGCTTTAAAAAGGTTAAGAAGCACTGAATAATAATTTTAAATACTCTATTTTTGTTTTATTTTTCCTCTATTCATATTTAAATAAATAAATTAATTAATTAACGACCTGCTGACCACACAGACAAGCCCTAAGTGGCTACTAGGTCAACAAGCAACAATACAAATTTACAAAACATAATACAAAACAACCAGTCAGTGGAGGCGTTGGTCCGAATCAAGTCTAGGCTTTTTTACTTTATTTAAAGAAGGAATCGGTGCCACTTTTACTCAACTTTGTGGTACTATTTCTCGAATGTTTGTCTCACATATTGTAAATCTTTTTTATCAAGGGTTATATACCTATCTGATATGATTTAAATAATAATATAAGATATTGAAAGACAAAAATAATAAGGCAGCCGACAGGAGGATAAATCCCCCTTCGGGTTTCTGGGTGAAACAAAATATATTCATTTATAAATGAGTGATGTTCAATGGCTAACAAATTAAAATTATTTTTTTTAATTTGTGTTTCCGGAGGAGAGTGGCTCGGCAAAACTCTCAGCAGCCCAGCATATCAATATTTTTTTTTTTTATAATTAAGGTCTGTTTCGGCATCGAAGGCCATTTAGACCCCGACTCTGTTTATTTCAATTGGATGTGATCAATATTATATTTATTTTATAATTTTTAGAAGATATCCTCTAATTTCTTTCCTCCCTCAAAGATGAAAAATAAATTTATATTTAGGCCTATTCTACACGGGCGTTTTGAACGCGTTTTAGCTGGCGTTCGAGCGTGTCTAATGCGGCAAGAACGCGTTCAAAACGCCCGTGTAGAATAGGCAAAATTTTAAAGCGTTGAAGACGCGGCATTAGAAGCGCGTCAAAAACGCTCGTGTAAATGGGCAAAACTTTCAAGAGATCAAGCGTTGAAAACGCGACGTTAGAAAAATGAGTCAAAAATGCGGCGTTAAAAACGCTCGCGTAGAATGGGCCAAACTTTCAAGCTTTCAAGTGTTGTAAACGCGGCGTTAGAAACGCATCAAAAACGCTCGTGTAGAATGGACCTTAAATAAAAAAAAAAAGAGAATACTTGTTATCATTTAATCTTAAAAATGACTCTTCGACCTACATTTAGGATCTTACTAAATTTAACAAAAAAATTATCAAATATCAATAAAATTTAGATCAAAATCTGATTTTTGTAATGTTTTACAAATTATTTGTTAATTATCAGGATTAAGAAGCAGGGAAGCTCAAGGAAGCAAGTTACCAAATTTCGGATGGTCCAATGGAAAATTTATGATAGGTCATCGAACATTGATTTTCTAAATTAGCAATGATACTTGAATAGGAATTTAAAAAAAAAATATCATTTACTAATTTTATTCTTGACTTTAATTTTCTATTTTTGCTCATTTTTTTATAATCAAAAGGCATACTCATATGAATGGTGTATATTTATAAAAGATATCTATTTAAATAATAAAATTTATTTTTTTTTTAGTTTAACACAGACACTTCTATATAATAATTTTCATCTTTTACGAAATTAAAGTTGTTACCAATCACACAGATGGCTGGAATTGAAAAAATAAGTTATTTATTTATTTATTATGATAGAAATTTCTTCTTATATATATCTAAGTTGTTGCATGTTCATTATTTAATTTTAAAATCAAAAAAATTATTATTTGGTCATTAAAATAAATAAACAATAGTCCTTTAAAAATTTTGAGATTCACAAATATATGGACTGCCAAGCACGAAGGAACCAAGCGCTATTAAACTAAATCTGAGATAAAGGCTGCACAATTGTAAACAAACCCAATGGCTATGACTTTTTTCTTGTTTTATACAACAAATGTGCACAGAGTAATAAGTTGTGATTTAAATAAAGAGGCAGATCTTTTTTCCCTACAAGATGGCGGTCTTATCTCAATTTCGATCATAAAAGCGCTTGGTTCCTTCATCCATAATATCGTCCATATATACCAGGGTATATAAATATTATTAAGACAATAAATTTGGCATATACAATATGAAAAAGTATATAATATATACAGATCTATTAAAAAAATAATTGATAGAAGTATTTGTAAAGGTTTATTGTAAATAAATAATAGTTAAAATAAAAAAAAAATTCTGATTTAATATGTAGTAGATTCATCATTTTTTTTTTTTTTTTTTTTATTCATATATACATATTAATATCAAATTAGAGAATTATTATTTTTTCTCTCTAAATAAAAAAATATGTGACAAAGGGAGGAACATGTACCATAGTGTGTATAAAAAGTTTTATTCTAATATATATTTATATAAGTATAAAATCATTTTGAGATTCTGAAAAATAAAATCTACATTTTCGCCTTTTTGTTCTGTGTGACTGAAGACAACATTTAAATTTTTGGATAGTATATATATAAAAATATATATGTATATATATATTATATGTAAATACGCAGGGTTTACAATATATTATACTAATAAATATGATTTTAACAAGAAGAAAAAATATTTATCGAAACATTAAAAATATTCTTCCATTTATAGATAAATCAACTAGCTATTTGGACAATCTAGAAGGCACCCTCAAGTTTTTCGAGAAATAAATTCTATCTATGGATATGAGTATCAATCATCTCTGGCGTGTTTTTTTTTTTTTTTTTTAAGTTTCGCCCTACGTAACAAAAAAATCGTTGACTAATAAAAAAAAAAAAATTAAAAAATAAATAAAAACATCTTCTATCAAAAGTATTCTTCGTTCGATTATTCGAGACTAGTAGGATTTGAAAAAGATGGGATAGATAATTTTACTTTTCTTTTTTTATGGGGGAAGAGTGGAACACATCAAATACATCAAGACACATAGAATGGTGAATGAGATGAGTTTTTTTTTTTTTTTTTTTTTTTAATTCGATGTAAGCAAGCGCCACACTCATTTTGGGGAAGCAAATTTTGGTCAAAAAGTGGACACTTTTTTTTTTTTAATGAGTGAGCATATTTTAGAGGGGGGGGGGGATGGGAGGGGGGATATAATGATATGCTGACACAGCCGCAACGAGGAATATGATGTCCTCCTTACAAAATGATATTCCGCAACGATTGTGTTGACATGAACAAAAATCGCGGATAAAAGCAACATTGACAATCTCAAAAATAGCTTCGATTCCATCTTAGTTTTTTTTTTTTAAAGTTCGATAGCCATTTTATATAAGGCGCTATTGAAAAGCGTACACATTAGTCTAATGATGAAGGGCATAGACGATTCGGGCTTAATGAGCACTGAGAGCCCGGGCTAGCTGTTTCTGTTTGGATGTTTGCCTTTGAATCGCCTTGGCCATGAAAACGGCCAATCGTATTGTCGAGGAACTGGTCCAGCAACGTTGCGTTCAAGATAAATGAAGATTCGAAACCACCACATTCTTGAAAGGAAATTGTTTGGGCTCACTTGCTGTAATACAAACAAAAAAACAACAATTAGAAATCTTAAAAATTCTTTATTAGTTTATTATCTTATTATATAGAGATTCGTGACTCTTCTTGATTCTTGGCATGATGGAAGAGGGGCCCCCCCCCCCTGTAACAAATATTTCTGTTAATTACAGTCGACTCTCGATAATTCGAAATCCAAGGGACTACAAGAAATATTCGAATTATCGAGTTTTTGAATTATCAAGAGAAAAGAAAAAAAATTCGAATTATTAAGAGTTTTTTAATCACATATTGAAAATATGGATGAGCTTACATTAATTTTATATAGAGCCTCAAGTAAAAAAATAAAAATTATGAAAACGGCCCCCTTGTGATTTCCGTGCAAATGAGTTTGTAAAATATTTTTTGTTTATTCTTCAGAATTGTAGACTTTAATAGGAGAATTAAATAATAATGTTTCAACTAGGAATTTGGAAAGTATTGGCGATATTTTTTTTCGAACCCCTTCACGGTCGCGATAATTTTTTTCGGACACATTAAGGGGTAATTAATATATAATATATAATAGGAGAATTAAATTCACAAGGTTTTCTGTTTCAATAATATATTAATTTGATATTAACACTTTATACGTATTTCGACACCATATGTGTCATCTTCAGAAGCGAATTACATACTGAATGGACTAGAATCACTTTTCCACTGTCCATTCAGTATGTAATTCGCTTCTGAAGATGACACATATGGTGTCGAAATACGTATAAAGTGTTAATATCAAATTAATATATTATTGAAACAGAAAACCTTGTGAATTTAATTCTCCTATTAAAGCATAATGTTTCAACTAGAGCCAACGGTTACCAGTTTAAAATTAATATAATATATAATTGAATACTTCTTTTTGCATAAACTAAAGAGAAGTGGGGAGTTAAGAAGGCGGGATCATTACGCGGAAAATGAGGAGTAAATATTGCTAGAAAACATTCGAATTATAAAGAGGGTACGTGACCTAGTTCGAATTATAGAACACCCCCCCCCCCCCTCTTGTTAAGAAAAAGATTTAGAATTATCGAGCGTATCTAAATACATAGCATTTTTTCGATTTACCGAAGTTTACAGGTGAAGAGTTTGAATTATCGAGTTTCGAATTATCTAGAGTCGACTGTAAGTGTATTTATGACTAACTCTTGTAGGGCGATCATCAAAAAAGTTCATATGCTTTGCTTTAAGAGAATTATTAATACGAAATTAGTCAAAGTTAACGATTTATAAAAACAACAGGAAATGTTGATATGACAATTATCTGACATTAATTAATAATAACTGAACTTAATTTTAAATTGAATGACGTCAATAGATTCAAACTTATTTTAATGATAACTAAGACTGAACGCACACCAATTAAGAAAAACGTTTTGTCCAAAAGCAAAACGTTTTGCTCGATGCCAACGCACACCGATCGAGCAAAAAAGTTTTCGGACAAAACATTTTGTTCGATGATGTCGAATCATGACCGATTGTGTTTTGTCTCTTCAGTGTGCGTTGACCCATAGAAAAACAGTTTTAGGCAAAAACGTTTTTGCTCGATCGGTGTGCGTTCAGCCTAATATTTTCAAGAATAAAAAATTGCACATTTTTGACCAGGAAACCAAAATTTAAATTCCGAGAGAGAGAGAAGGGGATGGCACAAGTTAGAAGGGGTAAGCTGACTGGCTACATTTTGGCATTGATTAATATAGTCAGTAAAAAAAAAAATATAAAATAAAAACATTTAACAAAAAGTGTTTCAAAAAATAAATGTCTGCCTTTTTTTCTTCATTCTTCCATAAATTCATTTGTAAATATTTCGGATAGTATCAGATCAAGATATTTTCATTAGAAATTTTTTAGAGAAGCTCGAGACATTCATTCCCATTTTAGATCGTTTTGTTTACAAACCTTGCAAAATTATATAAAAGGGGATTTTGGCTGAATATCTGATATGAATGGGAGAAAAGAAACAGCAAAATAAAAATTATTCTCTTTAATTATTTTGTGAAGATATCGACTTTTCGACGGAGTCTTCCCTTCTTCTTCAGTGCCACTCAACAGGTGTCAAGTTAAGAAACTTTGTCTGGCTGGCATGGTTTGTTCCCTATGCACGAGTAAGCCAGACGATTGTTTGGACACATCACGTTAGGAGAGGCCAAGAAGTTTGTTATCTTGGCACTTTGGAAGTTGTCCTGAGGAAGACTCCGTCGAAAAATCTCTACAATTGAATTAGAGGATTTGATAATTTTTTATGTTTCTTTCTTACAGCTGTCTTCTCTACCAAATACTAGGCTCACTGGTCTCCATCCACGAGATGGTTGGTGTGTTAAAATAGAAATTCAAATTCATAAATGAATCCAAAACTTAAATTTATATACTAGTCGAGAGCAAAATTAAAGAGAATAGAGTTCTTTATAAAAAAAATACTCAAGAAGAATTGTCGAATAAAAAATCAAATAAATTGTCATCAAGGATAAATAAAGTGATGACGAGGAAACAAAAAAAAAAAAAATGGTAAGATGAAACTTTGAACAAGGAAAAATAACAAAAATTACAAACTGGTATGGATATCACCTGCTTCTCTAAAAATACACGGGTCCATCAAAAAATAATTTTATACTGGTGTTATTCAATGGTATATTTACAAATAAATTTTGTGAGATTGACTCAAAATTAGCATTAGTAAGAAATTGAACCTAAAATTACCTTTAAATGGCCATAGTTGGCAAGAGTATGATAAATCCAAAAGAGAGTTGTAGTTACATAATAAGCTATAAGTACATCGACAGTGTAATGGCCATGGGCAGCCAGGACGAGGACGATCCCGGTGAAGGAAACTGCCCATGACAGCCAATGCAGAGGAAATAGCTTTCGCGGAGAATCTAAAAAAAAAAGCAGAAAATATAATTAATTAATTTACTCATAAAAGACATAATTATATTTTTTCTTAGGGTAATTAGAATACGAAAAGGAGAATATAATTTTAGTAAATTTTTTGGGGGACAGTAAAGATTCAAAAATATAAGTTGAATTGTTCGCTAAACTGTTTACAAAAATTTTTTATCATGTTAAGATAAAATAATTTTGTTTTGTATGTGAATTTATCTATTATAATATTATTTATAATACACCTGTATAGCGCATATGTATAGAATAATAAATTTTACAAGTATTTATATACGTCTTACACGGAGGCACACATCCAAATCGACATCATTACATGGTATGTTTGAAATTTAATCAATTTCAATCTACGCCTTTAATAGAGCATCAGTTCTTTAACAATCTAGTACTTAAAAAAAAAAAAAAAATTCTTTCTGAACTTATATAACTTATTTAAGTTAATTTTATTTAATTTTTTAGTTATCAAAAACGTTCTTAAAACAATTTATTTTAATTATCTAAGTGGCCTAATAGCAAAATACTATAAATTAGATTCCTAATCCGCCATTTCTCGATGTCAGGTGTTCTTAATTTCTTAAAAATCGTGACAAAATATGAAATTTGCCGGTTGAGGATAATCCAATTTTCCAATATTCCAAGACAAGAATATCCTATAAAAATCTGGTATGACTGACCGCACATCATACAACTTTTTCGTACTTTCGGCAATCAAAAAGTTTGTGCTGTCGCAACAGATTTTTTTGTTTCGAGATATATTTGGTTTTCGAAGGTATTTCAGAACCCTTTCAAATTATTTATAAGCAAACATATACAGTAGAACCTCGCTTAGCGAGCACCTCTCATAACGAGTAATTCGCATAACGAGCAAAACAATTTGTAAAAAATTGACTTGCTTAACGAGCAACGTTTCGTATAAGCTCTAAAAGGAGAATGTTATTGTTTCGCTTTACGAGTATGATTCTGGAACGAATTATGCTCGTTAAGCGAGGTTCCACTGTAATTATATTTAGTTGCTACCATTTCTCCTATCTTTCCTCTAAAGTTCAGGAATAAAGTGTTCTTCATTCAATTTGGGGGGGGAATAAGCATTTTAATGTGTACTAAAAAATATGTAATTGATTTATGAATTTTAATCAAAATCGTTAGAGCCGATTTCCTCAAAATTCAAACTCATTAAAATGTATATTCCACTCAAAATTGTTTGTAGAGCCTGCACTTCATAGGAAAGAAATCGTAAAAAAAAACTCCAAAAATACCTAAGATCTCGATTTTCTATTCTTTTTTATTTTTTTAATGATAAAAGCAAGAAATAAATTAAATTTATTCATGATAAAAAAGGCTGGGATAGTAATAAGAAATAATTTTTTTACTTACATTCAGCTATAATGAGATAGCTCATCACAAGGATAACAGTGTGCCCGGAATAAATATAATCTCCACAGTAAGTGTGTTTTCCATTAATACTCAAACCGAATCCAGATATTAATTGCCAGACTCTTTTTGCAACAATCGCACCTGATGTGGAGTTCGACTTCGGACTACAATAATAGGTTTTTGAAGCAACAGGTAACACAGTAACAAACATAGTAATGGAACGCATCATATAAAGGAGTGCAAGAATAAGAAATATACGACGCATTACGATAAACCGATGCTTGTGGAAGAACACAACGAGCACTGCAGCATTAGTAGCAACCATAATTAGAACTTCACTCACATTCAGTGCCCAGTCTGCAGGAGCCACATGATCTAACACAATATCAGATAGGGGTGGGTATTTGTCTCTATCAGGTACCCTTTCGTGAACGAGTGCTAAAGAGCACGTTGTAAAAATAAAGTTCACCACAAGGATTAAGAAGGCAATAAACGTTTTCCACTTTTCTTTAGGAAATCGTGGCTCTTGTCTTAACGGTGGGGGTAGATCAATTTTAATAGCACTATTGTTCCCGGGGTTTCCGCCGGCACCACCAGCCCCAGGCAAATGAAGGCGATCATCATCATCAGAAGAATCGTCATCAATAATCGGAATTGTAGCATGGTTGAGCTCGGGAGCCTCCTCGTCACCTTGTACGTTATTAGCGGGAAGAAGTGGCTGCCTTTGGTATAGGAGCTCGCATTGATTAGCCATTCCGCCGTCTCCGCGGGCGGATGGAGTTCGATGCCCGACGCCGCCTATCTGTGCAGGAAGTCCATGTTCATGTCCCTGCCCTGAATTCTCTAATAAACTCGAGCCAGTTTCTTGTTGCTGGTAGTTATTCGGGTGTTGGTGATAGGTGGAACTGGCTGCAAAACTGCCGTAATCGTTGTGTCCTGAGCCCTTCGGCTCCAGAACCATTCTGGAAAAACAAGAAGAGGAAAATATTAATGAACGTTATTTCATAAATAATTAAATATTTAAATAATGAACTCACGCCTTAAATGTTAAATTACTATTTAATCCAACTTGTTCCAATTTTTTATTAAATTTAACTGATTTATTTTCAAGAGTCAAGATAGAACTAAACTAAGACTGACAGAATAACTTTGAAATAAACAACATATATAGTTAAATAAATGTGAACATTAATTAATACATATGACAATATCACTCTCTCTATTGTTTATTATTTATAAATTCTGGGTTTAGTTTCCAAGTCACGATATAAGTCATATCAGTATTAAAATTATTTAGAGGTCCGAAGGTGAAGGCCTCCAACAAATAGAATTTCATCATCATAAATATTACTACATAAATATATTCTTGGTTAGAATAATTTTCTATCGATTTTTTTCGATTAGTAGTATATTTATTTTTAATGTTAGAAAAAAGTATAAATGTAATTGTATTTTCTTATAAAAATTATTTATTTAGTTTTTATATTCAAATTAGAGTTTAAAATTGACATGTTGCGTAATTTGTTTTTCAGCAATTTTTTTTTATCAAAATAAATAACAATAATTTCAAAGTTCAATTAATCTTAGATTGTCCTTAATTTTGATTAGACTGGGGTGTGTGTCCTCAGGAGTATACTTAACACGGTATTGTATTGGCCTCGCTCCACATCTGGGGTGGATTCCGACCAGGTCAAGTCTGACGTCATATACCGCTGATGACGTCATCTCGTTTAACGTCTCCACTTTAAAGGGTGGCGCGTGTGGGTGGCACAAGCCCGCGCCCTCAATTTTTTTTTTCCCATTCATGCATTTTGTTAATGGTTAAAGAATGTATGAAATGCAAAAAAAATTCAAATAAATATTCATCATAATGAAAAAAAATTAAAAAAATGTCCTATTTTCGTTTTTATTTTCTCCATCACTATTAGAAATAATTGTATGGGGAGAGTATTTTTTTTTTTATATAATTTTTAAAGTAAAAATAATAAATAAGACAATTAAACGATGTTTTTCATAAGATTTAATTTAGAAAAATACAAAAAATTGATGTGGTCTCTAAGTTCAAAAACTCTGGATGCTTGTCACACCAGATTTTTTGAGTCGACATATGTTTAGTTTCCGCCAATATATTATAATTAAAGATGAAAGATTTATAAACAGAAAAATTTTTGTTACCATTTCTCTTATCTTTCCTATGAAGTACAAGAGTAAAGTGTGCTTCAAACAATGTTGAGGGCAAAATGAGAATATACGTTTTAAAGAGTATCTAAAAAATAATTGATTTTTGAATTTTAATCAAAATCGTTAGAGCGAATTTTGAGAAAATCGAAAAAAACTGAAAAAGTACATTAGTAAAGTACTAGTACTCTTTGGCCGATTTTGTTCAAAAGCTTATTTTCACGCTCCAGGGGATGCCTAACTTAAATATAAACGAAAACCACTTTTTTGGACTTAGGGGACCTCAAAATCTTACATCGAATTTTTGACATAAATGAAATATTTTCTATATATTAACCTATATAGGTAAAAGAAAGTAAAAGTGACAACTGTAGCTCAATTTGAAAAACTTCGGATCCTTTTACAATAAATGGCATTTTAAATTACTTATCTGAAGTCATAATTAGTGTGATTCTTCCTTTTCGACGGGTAAAACTAGGGCTTTGACAAAGTTTACACTAGTAAATAAACAAATATAAAAAAATTTTTGATAAAGAAATATTTCTTAGTATTTCATGTAAAAAAAAAAAAACAGAATTCAATTTTATTTTAAATTAAAAAAAATGGCCAAAAGCAATCTTGATAAAAAAAATCTATCAACCACATAAACGAATTTCGCAAACCGAAAACGGATGTCATGCGTTGATATTATAATATCAATTGGATAAAATTCTCATTAAAAATAAGAAAGATTCTGATGAATAAAAGAATGATCATCTTTATAAACTGCGCAATGCCATGTGGGACAAGTATATAATTAGAGAAAAAAAAGACGGTCA
This sequence comes from Euborellia annulipes, assembly GCA_023213315.1. Lineage (NCBI taxonomy): Eukaryota > Metazoa > Arthropoda > Insecta > Dermaptera > Anisolabididae > Euborellia > Euborellia annulipes. The sequence continues at coordinate 105,144 of JAKCPI010001728.1, read as the reverse complement.
GAGAAGTGACTTGCGCAAGGTCGTCTGAATGGCAAGGTGGAATACGCAATAAAAGAGAGCGTCTTGTCAGAGGGTTAAATGCACCTGGAATACGGCGGTCCTGACGAAGAATTCTTAGCCATCTGATCCGTTTGTTAGGCGCTTCGGCATTCGACTGATAACAAGTCGGAGGTTGCAAGTGCATCAGGCAGGCTCTTATCAGTCTGAATCCATCAGAAGGGGGACTAACGCACTCGCTGTCTTTACTTCTCTTTCACTTGTCGGCCAATGACTCATAACCCTCTCTCTCTCTCTATTGTGCTTATTAAATTCAATTATTACTTTCTCGTATAGAATATAAAGAGAAAGTATTGTAATCATCAAAAAATTCGACTTGGAGATTTTGATGTTTCTCCACGTTTTAGACCTCCCTGAGTCCAAAATAACCCTTTTGGGCATTATGTCTGTGTGTGTGACCTTGTGAACACGATTGCTTAAAAACCGCGAGCAGAAGCCCAGCAAATGAGCAATGATTGTCATTCGGAACAAGAAAAAAGCGGCTGCCGACGCGACTATATTCAATAACCAGTTATAAAGTGAAAATTATTTTAATATATTTGACAAATTTTTTTTTATTCCTCGTGAATTTTATTTAGAAGTTTCACTTCTCTAATGTCACGCATGTATATTTATTTATTAAATCTCTCTAGAAATTAATTACCATGCTTTATTTAACATGAGTGTTTGTTTTTTGTTGGTAGGCCAAGAGACCCATGGCCCACGGGAATTGAACCCAGGATCTCCAGCCTTTTCGGGGCATCGGTGTAGTATCCATTGCACGAGGCCATCGGACCTTCGACATACCCTCATGATAAATATATCTATGACTAGTCAAGTCCGAATCGAGGTATTTATAGTATATAGATCTCGAAAATTATTAAACTAGAACGTTTTAGACCAGTGGTTCCCAACCGAAATGTCCCGGCACCCAAGGGTGCCCGCGTGATTCGCTAAAGGATGCCGCGAGATAAACAAAAAACTATACCGAAGCTAACAAAACTATAGATGTATTTTCACTCAGTGACTGTAGAAACGTTTACTATATTATGTTATGGTGTAGGCTACTTATTATATATTTCAATAAATTTACATATTAAACTAATTTTTTTTTTTTTTTTTAATTCAAGGAAGGGTGCCCGTAGTGTTTAATGTTATTCCCAACGGTGCCGTGAACTTCAAAAGGTTAGGACACTGCTTTAAACCAACTCTGAATTAGCAAAGCAAAAAAAAAAACGCCGAACGATAAATAATATAACAGGAATATTCTATTTTTGAATAATTTAAAAAATAGAAATGTATTGTGTATGTATAAGTTTATACATATTGTTAAGTAGGTAGGGATCAGGTATGGATTAAATTTATGAGCCATTTAGCACGAGTAAATAGATAGATGAGATATGATTTATGACAATCATTAAAAGATTTCTATTAATAGTTAGCCTACAAAATAAGTAATAGTCTATAACAAATGTTCGTAAAATCTTTTTGGTTCCCGTCTCCCTACATATTTCAGCGGCTCCTGAGGTCATTTTAGGGTTTTACTTTAAATGTATATATTGATATATATTTATTTATAGATACCGATGGCCACCGGGGGGACCAACCATACGCATATTTGTTAAATTCTTGTTTTTGTTTTTAAAAAAGTACCATTTTTGGTTGACATGTTTACTCTAAAATTTGGTACAGATCTGATTTTAAAATAATATTAAACATATTTTATAAAATTTCATTGATTTGCCTGGATGGGTTTTAAGAGCCTCCTAGAGTAGGTCTTATTTCGGACTTGGAGGTTCAAAGTAGATCTGCCCAGGTCTATTCTCTAAAAACAGACGTTAAAATTTAAAATAAACAAATGGGTGTTACAAAGTAATGTAGAAATAAGCAGCGTTAAAAAAATGCTACTAGGGAGGTAGGGAGTGACACTAAGGCTTGTTTGAAGGAGTGGGGGGTGGCTCCAAAAAAGAGGGGAGAAATTCGTGTCGGCCATATTGAAAATATGTAAACATTGACTTTTCCATAGGACACAATACAATTTTGTTTCCAATTTCCTCGTGTTTTTGAAAGTTTTTCTTAGATATTTCTTCTTTGTTTTATAGTTTTGTTCATATATTTAAACATTTGAAATAGTTTTTAATGATTTAATTTGTATTTACTTGTTTTTTTTTAGATTTTAAGCCTAGGTTAGGTATAGGTTATTGATAGTTGTTTTGATGAAGAATTCTTGATTTTGTGTGTTTTTATTTTATTTTTATTTTTAAAAATAATTAACATGGCATGATCTGCATATGAATGCATGAAACGACCCATAAAAACAAGTAAAAGACAGCAAAATTAAGAGGAATCTGGGAAAACATTTTCTTTCTACAAGCCCCCTAAAAGCTTATTTTGATGAGAAAACATCAGGTATTTTTTTTTTTTATCATAACAAGTGCCTCAAAACTACCAGTCATATTTATATATAGTCAGTTTTTTTTTTTTTTAACATTCACACTTTGTTTTCTCATTCACACTCACATTCACACAGTCTTTTCGGCAACTTAGGCCATTTAAGACTTTTAACGATACTTGTATTTTTAATAATATATCTATTGGGGGATCCAGGCATTTCTATATACTCAGTTAATTGCATAAATTTATCATACTAAACAAAATATTTTTTGTATATAACATTATGAGATTTATATTAATTTTTAATATTAATTAATATTTTTGGTAATTAATTTAAATATATTAATAAATATATTTTTTGTTTATATTTTATTTTTGTAACTATTTTTCCATTAAACTAATGATAATTTCTTTTTTTAATTGACTAATCAACAGCATTAGGAAGAGAATGATTGCCGCAACATTTAATTTTTTTATACATATATGGATATCAAAACGACCTGCGGCTGAAATAAAATAATTTTTAGTTTTAGTTTTTCCATCATGAGAAAATTTTTGCTCACATAATTTTCCAAAAAAAGGCCCGAAATTTGATGATATATTAACATTACGTTCAATGGAAAATCCAATGTTTTCATCTTTTCAATATGGCGGCTGTGACGTCATTTAGGCGACAACTTTTATTCCAAAGCTTCCCTCCCTACCTCCCTGAAAAAATGCTATTCTCTAAACAAAGTTTTAACAGCGACGTTAACATGTTGCTTTTATTTCAAAGCTATCAAAATCATAACCTTACTTTTTAAGTTAAGGACGCCATGTTTATTTTAAACACGACGTTAAAATATTAAAGGCACCCCTAGAAATGGCATTAATTTTTAACACTATTTACTAAATGTTAACGCTTCGGCTTTAAATTTTTGTTTACAGAATAACTATCTGAGGCAAGGAAATGATTTTGAATAACATTTTTTAACGCTTACATTACTTTTCAACACCCAATTGTTTATTTTGAATTTTAACGCCTGTTTTTAGAGAATAGACCCATTTCTACTTCGTACATGAAAAAGTAAAAAAGGGCACAGTGCTGTGGACACGTAGTGATGTGTCCCACAAGACAGCGTGCGAAATCCTAGAAATAATACTGAGTAGGGACTTCCCGTCAATCATTTTGACAAAAATAGCTACAAATGGTAACAAAATAACTGAATTCATTAAACCCTCCATTAAAATTTCCATTGATTCCGACTTTTCCCCAAATCCCCAATCTTGCTACTATAAAAGATAATTTTATGTGATTTGATGCGGACCAGTGAATAAATATATTTTTGAACTGCGGCTCTAAATAAGTTTTGATATCCCTGGCCCATATGTATTCGTCCAAGTGAACGCTATTAAATGATAGAACAATGTTTCCGGCATTTACTTCATTTAGTTATTGGGTCATTGAATTTCATAATCTTACATGGGTTCATAAACCTCTGTTGTAATATTTTGTGCCATATTTTAAGGAAATTAAGGAAATGATGAATAAATAAATATACACATCTAGTTTCTTTTTTATACCTTCAAACAAATATTCTTAAATACTAAATGTGGATAAATTTATTTTTCATTGACATTTTAATTTAATTTAATAAGTTCTGTTCGTAGAGCTCGAAGGGGAAAAATCGTCATTTCACTAGTTGTTCAGTTAGAATATTATTTTATTATTATTATTTTTTTTTTTTTATCTAAATTTTTTCAGGTTAGGTTTCAATTTTTATATGGTTAGATGATTAATTATTCAATTATTGAGCGCCAGCTAAAATCTAAAATGTGTGATTGTGAAATATAAATAATAACTATCAAAGATTTAGATGAAGAAAAAAATAAAATTATTATTTAATCCGCAGTTTGGGAGTGGAAAAAGAAAGTCATGCCGACCGCGCACCGCGGGACTAGTCAAAGCACATAATTGATGAGATTACCAACAATTCTAGGAAAATAAAAACGGAGTCGAAAAATTCTTTAAAATATTTAAGTTATTTGAGATAGCAAGAGAGGCCAATCCAACTCTAACTTAACAGGTTGCATATTCTCTTAGGCGAAACTAGGCCTATATGAATTTTATTTAAATTTAGCTATCTTTTTATATTATTCGTCCACTGGAAGTTAGGCAACTCAAATGACAAACTAGATTGTAAATGTTCGAGTGAGGTTCGCTTTGAAAATTCCTAAAAACTTTATCATTGGCTATTTTTATTATACTATCTGTTTGTATATTTTTTATATTGTTGTAAGTTGTGATTTGACGCAAGCAGCTCACTAAATATTATGAAATTTAATGACAGAACTTGTCAATTGTAATCCTAATTAGATAGATAAGGGCTGATTGAGTATAGATCCATGGTTGAGGATTTCCTGGGGAAAAATGAAAGGGGTAATTGTTTCTCTTTCACGGGAATATGACTAAAAAAGAGTAAAGAGAAGTAAAAGCTCTCTCAGGAAAGAAATAATACTCCAAATATTTTAGAGCCTGGTTAATTTATGGAAGCTCTGATTTGACTGTGTTAAAATAATTTAACTTTACTGTCCAATACTGCTTCAATATTTTTGCTACATTTCTATAATATGTATAAGAAGCAATTGAAAATGTCGAAAAACTAAATAAAATAAAAATAAATTTTTGAGGTTTCTCCCACAATCCTGACGGACTTCGATTTTAGGCTGAAAAAATCAATGACCAGATTTTTTTTTAATCGAGTATGATTATTTATTTATCTAAAGATATCAACTAGTGTCAGCAAAAGTTTGTATCTCATTTACAAGTTAAAAATAAAATTTAATTTATATAATATGAAATTTGAAAGAGTATTAAAATTATATAACTATTAAATAGTATTTACTTTCTCAGCAGGATATTGGATTTTCAGAGGAAGTGGCGAGATTAGCGAGAGAAAATTCAAGATTTATAATATGAGGGGAATCTATGAGAATGAATGAAATAATGATGAAATTGACAAAAGGAATAAATTCAAAACAAAATTCTCAATTGTTTTTTGAATAAAGATATTGTAAATCTAACTCATGATTGATTGGCTAATTTTTCTTTTATTTTAAGAACACGGGTCAAATGAATGTATGCAATTTATTTGAAAAATAAAGTAATAGGGCTTTTTTAAGGTGCGTGTCTCGGGGTGCTAATTTTGGAAGATTCCAGAGGCCACAATTTTGAAGCTATCGACCTCAAATTTATTTTAAATTAAAGCTATTTAAAATATCTACAACTTATAGAAGCCCTTTTTTTGATTTTCGAAAAAATAAATTTTTTTTTTAGATTAATCGCACAAAATAAAAGATATTTTTAAAAAATTCGCTCTATATCTTATAGATAATTAAATTAGTAATCATTGTGTTAAAAAACAATTAATTTTTTACCCTTAATTAAAAGCGGGCGCCGCGGCTAGTATTTGAAAATATAGGGTGAGTCATGAGGTTTTCCCCCGGTTTATGGAGGTTGATTCCTGACATGATTTGAAACAAAAAATGTAAATAAACTAATAGGATGAAATTCATAATTAAAGAGTTATGGCAATTTGAAAAGACAAATGAAGCGAGTGGTACGTTTCCATATCAATCATTACTTGCCTTCAAATGCAGGGAGGAATTTTTGAACACTTGCTTTAAATCCACTCTTAATGCAAGAGAATGATACAAAATTAAACAATAGTTTGTTTTCGATGTATGATTTTCATTTTTGTTTGTGAAATCCTAAAATTAAAAAAAAAAGCTTTTTTTTCAAATTGCCATAACTCTTTAATTATGAATTTCATCCCATTAATTTATTTACATTTTCTGTTCAAAACCATGTCAGGAATCACCTCCATAAACCAGAGGAAAACCTCATGACTTAGTCTGTATATTATTTATACGACGAATAAGAGGAGGGGGTATGTTTTATGTGCATGCTTATATGTTTTGAATGACATAATATATCGCCAGTACATTAAATTATATGTAGCGTGTTTATTGTTAAAAAAAATGATTGAGAATTCATTCATACTTGAAAACAACTGTAATTTTTAAAATCGCCAATTTGATCTCTATTATAAATAAATTAAGAGGATGATGAATTTGAATATATAATGTGAATTATATAAAAAATAAAACTATTTAATAAATGAGAACTTAATTTGCTAATTTGAGGAGAGGGGGTGCCGATCATCCCTCAATCGTTGACTTTTATCCATTTTTTTGGGTTCACTTGTTTTATTCGCAACAAATTTGTTCTCTATTCTGTCACATGATAGAACCAAGAGAAGACGGGAAAAATTGCCCTAAAAATGAACGGACTTTTTAAAGATTTTTTATTTTTTAACAGGTCAATATAAAACTAGGTCATTTACGAATTGCGTTTTAACCTAATTTCCTTCTTCAATATACACCTGTATATAGCCCATATTTAATTTAATCCTGAATAGGATTCAATTTTCATCCTATTTTTATTTATTAAATTTTTATAGACGGAAGGAAGGAAAGGTTAATTAAATAAATAAATAAATATTCTGAAAAATTAAACTTTAGCCTACATATAAAAAATATCAAAATAGAATAATAGCCTTTGATTAGCGAGTCAATTTTAAAAGCTCTCTTCTCTTAGGGCTTAAAGAGAGAACGTGTCTAACATAAATTTAGGAGAGGGAAATTATCGAGCCAACGTTTTAATATAAGCCTAATATTTAAATTAGGTTAATTCAAAAACATACAAGGTGCTTGTTATATTATCAGGGAGAGAATGAGGGGGAGGGGAGGGGGGGGATCGATAAGAATTAAAAGTGAATGGTTAGTCTTTGAAATAAATTTAAACTCCAGGGTGAAAATTAATTTCGTTTTATGCCTGTGAAATTTCTCGAGTTCACAAACAAAGCAAGATTAAATTTATAATTATTTCTTGCACCATGTTTGGAGTCAAGTAAAAAAAGATCCGATTGCAAAATTTCTTAAATAAATAGCGGGGATATTTTAAGAATTTTGTTTTATTTAAACTTATTCTAAGTATTAATACCTCAGAGTTTAAGTCATTGTTTATTTATTCAATACTAATTAATGATAAAAGTTATTTTAAAAAACCAGGTGGGATGTTTATATTTAAACTTTTTTTCATAAAAACTTTGTTATTGTGTTGGTTGATTAAACATACATATTTCATTTCGGAAAGCAGAAAGTTATAATCCACGTCAATTTATGAATAAAAAAAATATATTCCATATGAAATTCATAGGACCAAGTGAGAAACGCATAAATATCACTTGGATGTTAGAGGGATTGTCAGCTGACCAGGCGCAAAAAAAATTAAAGTTTAATGAGCAACCACGCTTTTAGATTTTATCATTTTTTTTTTTTAAGAGATCAGTAAAGGTCGATTAATAATTTTATTTCACTTTTTATATTAATAATAAACAAAAATTGTTTAAAAACAACAATTTTGTTTGTGCTAAAGTGAGTAAATAAAATTATTTTTCACGTTTAAATTACAAATAGTGTCCCCTGTCTCGTTTTAATGTAATGTATAATGGAAAAGGAAGTGAGTTTACTGTATATATTAATACAAAATTTCAAGCTTATAAAAATCTGGTGTGACGGGTCGCACAGAACACACTTTTCTCTTACCTTCGGTAATTGAAAGTTATGTTCTATGCTTGTCACACGCCTGATATTTAGTTTGAGCCAATATATATTTTTTTCGACATCTAAGGCTATTTATATATATTTAGACCCAATTGATTGGTAGCCAATTCAATTGAAATAATTTTTTTCTCGTTTGGGACCGGAAGCGAACCCTGGACACCAGGTACGGTCAATATAAATTTATTAGAAAATTTATAAACATAGAAAAATATTTAAATTTATACTGAGATGACAGATATATAGTTAAGAGAAAGTAAAAATTAAATTGTTTAAAATTTGTTTCATAGATCTTTAATATGTTTAAGGCTGAACTCACACCAATTGAGCAAAATGTTTTGAGCAAAATGCTCAATGGCAAAACATTTTGTTCAATGATTTCGAATCATGCCCAATTGGGTTTTGTCTCTTCGCTCCGCGTTATCGTAGCATTGAAAAAAACAGTTTTAGACAAAAACGTTTTGTTCGAAAACGTTTTTGCTCAATTGGGGTGCGTTCAGGCTTCGAGAAACTTGCCAATTTTGTTGAAGGGGCACAACGACCTTAGACAGTCATTATATGTCTAAATAAGCTTTTTCAATTTAATTCTCCCTTTCGGCTCTATAGGCCATTAGGGTTTTAATTTTACATATATATATGTCGTAGACAGATCGTGAAATTAGACAGTTCATGAACTGTCTAGACATTTCATGAACTGCAGCCAGATCGTGTAATGGTCAAACAGTTACATGATCTGGCTAAAAATTTTAGACAGTTCATGAAATGCAATTGGGCCTTAGACAGATCGTGTAATGCTCGAGAATTACATGAAATGTCTAAATTTTTTAGGCAGTTCATGAACTGCCTAACAGCAGTTTTGCCGATCGTGTACTGTTTGTAATTTAATGCAATAAATCTAAAAAAAAAATTTTATTTTTTCGAAAATCAAAAAAAGGGCTTCTATAAGTTGTAGACATTTTAAATAGCTTTAATTTCAAAAAAATTGAGGTAGATAGCTTCAAATTTGTGGCCGCTGGAATCTCCCAAAATTAGAACCCGGAGACGCGCACCTTAACTCAAGATTTACAAAGTGAGGAAGATTTGGAAAATTTAGTAATCGATAATAATAATAATATTGAAAAAAATTGACTTTTTTCGAGATCTTTATTTGCTTTACAAACAGTACACGATCGGCAAAACTGCTGTTAGGCAGTTCATGAACTGCCTAAAAAATTTAGACATTTCATGTAATTCTCGAGCATTACACGATCTGTCTAAGGCCCAATTGCATTTCATGAACTGTCTAAAATTTTTAGCCAGATCATGTAACTGTTTGACCATTACACGATCTGGCTGCAGTTCATGAAATGTCTAGACAGTTCATGAACTGTCTAATTTCACGATCTGTCTACGACATATATATATATATATACCGGGTGGGCCAATAGTGCGTGGACGGAAGATTGTGGGCTTATTAACGGACATTTTTAAAATTTGTTGATCGCACATAATGTGGGGCCTTTAGGGCTACAAATTAAAAATATTTTTGTTCCAATTGCACCTCATATACAGGGTGGTCCATATCAAAGTTATGTTTTTTTAAATGGAACGCCCTGTATATTATTGCATATTTGGATTCTGTGGCCAATTTTAGTATAAGTTTATGTCATGCAATGTATTCCAAACCAAACCGTTTAGCCGCAAATCGGGCTTTAGTGAAAAAACTGCTGTCTGGAAAAAATTGAATATCTCGCGAATCATAATACCTAGGGGGCTGTTCTTTTGTGATCTTACTAATCATGAAATCTACTAATGTGGGCCAGATGGGTAACCCGGAATTATTCTTATGTTGGGAGAAATGGCCATTCCAATTTGGAAAATTTCAATCATGGATAACTTCATTTTTTCAAATGGAACATGCTACTTTTTTTTATGCCATGGGACGTGAAATCCAATTATCTTTCAGCTGATATAAGGTTGTCTATATCTATTTTTGGTAGTTTTCTTTTTATTCCAAAATATCTGATAACGAAAAAAAAAATTTTATTATGGACAAAATAATTGAAAAAAAATTCCAAACGCAAAACAAAATTGTAATAAATGGAAAAAATATGCTAAATATTCGAAAATATCTTTTAATTTCCTTTAAAATCATTTATTTGAACTTCTCGAAAAAGAAATTAGGGTTATGTTCAGGTTAGGAGATGCGCCATCTTGTTGACAAATCATAACCCGAATTTGAGCAAGCGGGACTTCTTTGAAGAGTTCAAATAAATGATTTTAAAGGAAATTTAAAGACATTTTCAAATATTTAGCATAATTTGTCCATTTATTACGATTTTGTTTTGCGTTTGGATTTTTTTTTCAATTATTTTGTCTATAATAAATTTTTTTTTTTTTTCGTTATCAGATATTTTGGAATAAAAAGAAAACTACCAAAGATAGATATAGACAACCTTATATCAGCTGAAAGATAATTGAATTTCACGTCCCATGGCATAAAAAAAGTAGCATGTTCCATTTGAAAAAATGAAGTTATCCATGATTGAAATTTTCCAAATTAGCATGGCCATATCTCCCAACATAAGAATAATTCCGGGTTCCCCATCTGGCCTACATTAGTACATTTCATGGTTAGTAACCTCACAAAAGAACAGTTCCCTAAATTTTATGGATCGCGAGATATTCAATTTTTTCCAGACAGCAGTTTTTTCACTAAAGCCCGATTTGCGGCTAAACGGTTTGGTTTGGAATACATTGCATGACATAAACTCATACTAAAATTGGCCGTAGAATCCAAATATGCAATAATATACAGGGCGTTCCATTTAAAAAACATAACTTTGATATGGACCACCCTGTATATGAGGTGCAATTGGAACAAAAATATTTTTAATTTGTAGCCCTAAAGGCCCCACATTATGTGCGATCAACAAATTTTAAAAATGTCCGTTAATAAGCCCACAATCTTCCGTCCACGCACTAATGGCCCACCCGGTATATATATATATATATATATATATAATACCGATGGCTATAGGGGGACGAAGAATGGGTTTTTTGCGACCGGAAGAAATAGTACAGGCCGGCCCGTCATACGGTCTGAAGCCTGTTGAAAATATAGAAGGAAGGGACAGACATATAAAGAACAGGACTGCCAGTCCCAGCTTGGGTAGCTCGTGGTCGCCATCCCACAAGATGTGGGCCCCTGAGCAAAAATTATTACTATTCAGTGTTTTTCTTTTTTTATTTAATTGTTGATGGATTTATTTGTATAAAATTTATTAATCCTTGTGAACTTCTTTAAAGATTCAAAGAATTTTACTTTTAAAATGAAATGAATTCAATGCCAAGCCCCGATGAGTGATCACTCAGCGTAACCACTATGAATTCATTTCACTTTAGAATGTAAATGTTTAACTTTGTTTTCTAAAAGATCTGAAAAAAGTCGTAGAATGAATTGCAAATTCCTGCTAATAAATCCAAGTTGTTGAATTGAAAATGATAAAAATTGAGAATGCTGATTTCCAAAATAGATAAAGAATGTTTATAATTTTAGCTTAGCAATCGAAATCTTGAAAATTTCAATTTTTATCAAAACAGTGCTTAGTACTGCCGTTTTTTATTTACAAATTTGAATTAAGCTATAAAATGGAGATAAAATTTTTATAAAACCCATTAGCAACATAATCTCTTTGAGAATTAATTAATTTTTCATAAAAAAATGATCAAACACGTTTCATCAATATCGAATCTCACTTATCATTAATAATTAAAAGAGTTGTTGATAAATAACATATTTCGAAAACAGAAGGATAATTAAATTAATTAAATTCAAATCGAAAGAATTTATAGTTTCATTAAAAAATGAATTCATTTGACACTTTAAAAAAATTTATAAATTGCTGATAACAAAAAAAAAAATCTGGTGTGACTGGCGCACAGCACACAACTTTCTCTTACCTTCGGTAATCGAAAGTTGTGTACTGTGCTTGTCACACCAGATTTTTTGTGTCGACATGTATTTAGTTCCCGGCAGTAGGGAATATTTGAATTCAGATGTAAAATTTATAAGTATGGGAAAATATTTATATTTTGTAACCATGACAACCATTTCTCCTATCTTTCCTATGAAGCACAAAAGTGTGCTTCAAACAATTTTGAGAGCAAAACGAGAATATACATTTGAAAGAGCATCTAAAAAATAATTGATTTTTGAATTTTAATCAAAATCGTTAGAGCGAATTTTGAGAAAATCGAAAAAAACTGAAAAAGTACATCAGTAAAGTACTAGTACTCTTTGGCCGATTTTGATTAAAAGCTTATTTTTCCGGTCCCGGGGGTGTTTAACTTAAATATAAAATTTCAGCCTCATAGCTCAATTCCTTCATGCTTAAAATTTGACACACACCCACCCACCCACAGACAGACCATGTCGCGAAAACCACTTTTTTGGATTCAGGGGACCTCAAAACGTGAAGATCCATCAAAATCTCGACATCGAATTTTTGACATGAATCCAATACTTTCTCTCTCTATATATATATTACATATATACATAGGTAAGAGAAAGTAAAAAGTAGGTTTTAATGGATAAGGTTAGTTTAAAGTAATAAAGTAAAGTATAGCTAACTTATAGCATGAGTGTCTAAAGTGATTAACTAGTCAATTAAAACAATTTACTTGAATATAAATGAAAAGAAAGGATAAATGGAAAAAAAAGTGAGCAGTCAAAGGCTATATATTATTATATTAATAAGGGGATTAAAAAATTTGGTGTGACAAACCGCACACAGGGGCGGATTAAAGGGAGGGGGGGGGCGGTGGGGGCGATCGCCCCCCTCCCCCCCCCCCGAGAAGAAATTCAAAATGTTATAAAAACTAGTAATCTAAAGAAATTATGATTTCCGCTCTTTAATTTCAATTGAATTTGTTACCAATAAATTTAAATAAATAGGAAAGGGGTCTAAATGGACATAGATGTCGACAAAGTCCTTAAATAAAAAAAAAAAAACCGCTTCCCCCGACAAACTTGCATTAATCCGCCCCTGACCGCACATCATACAATTTTCCCTCACCTTCGGTTTCCGTGAATTGCGTAATTTTCCGTCATGTTAGATTTATTATCGACATATTTATTCGTTTATAAAAATATGTCATAAGAGATGAATTGTGTGTGGTATTATCAATTTGGCCGAATAGCTATAAATTTGCAGGTGGGCAAGAAGAAAGAACATCAGCAACCAAGACTGTCATTAAGCAACGTTGAACATCTGGAAAAGTGGCCCCAAGAAACAAGAGTGTAGAACGCTTGCCGGAAGCCGGAAATGCATCAGTAAAGTCTAGTACTTTTTGATCTATTTTGTTTAAAAGCTTATTTTCACGCTCTAGAGGGGTGCTTAAATTAAATATAAAATTTCACCCTCCTAGCTGAATTCCTTCATGCTTTAAATTGAACACACAGACACAGAAACGCGAAAACCACTTTTTTTCTATTTTTTCTAAAATCCTTTTAATTAACAGTCTTTTTAATCATAGGCCCTAAAATGAATAGGAATAGTTATAAATTTCATCAAAATCTCGGTCACAAATTTTTGCTACTTTTTTTCAAAAAAGAAAGTGAAAACTAGGTACAGAAAATAAATAACCAAGTATTTATTAATTTAAATAAGCAAAAAATTTAGGTACCGCCGGGAGTCGCACCACGGATCTGTCGATTTACGCTCTACATGCCCTACTACTGGACCACAGTACCGCACTCGCTTATTTAAATTATGATAGATCGCAAATTTCAGTCTACTAGAGAAACGCCGCTCAAATCAAGCGTTCAGATTTCTCCGTTAAATTAGCGATCTATCATAATTTAAATAAGCGAGTGCGGTACTGTGGTCCAGTAGTAGGGCATGTTTAGCGTAAATCGGCAGATCCGTGGTGCGACTCCCGGCGGTACCTACATTTTTGGCTTATTTAAATTAATAAATACTTGGTTATATGTTTTTCATAATTACCTCAAGGACCAACACATGATATATATAATTCTTTATTGTACAGAAAATAATTTTAAGATGGGGTTCGTATCAATAAACTGTACAGTATATGAAACAAATGATTTTTTTTTTTAATTCTTATCAAAAATAGAGGAAAGTGAAATATCAATAAATAAATAAGTTTTGAAGCTGTCAACCACACTCCCTCTAGAATCATTGATAAAGTTCCAAGAACTCATGAATGAGCCCGTCTGGCTCGAATCGATCCGGGATATCGGGACCTGTCCCCCATTCTTGGCCCATATCTCAAGTCGGATCCGGATTGCAAAAGGGGAGCCAGCCACCCTGGGAAACATTTGACGTCAATGTGACGTCATCACCGCTTACCAGACCCTAACCTAACAGGGCGGGTTTTGAACCCTGAACCGGAGCAAAGAGAAGAGAAGAGAGAGCAACAGATAGACAGAGAGACAAAGTCCCGCCATTCGCCATTCGGAGAGAAAATATCGATCCGCGAGAACGGAAACAAACCAAGTGTATAGTAGCATGCGTAGGCCCTAAGGCCTACTCTTCAACACCCTCAAAAGTCCCCGCCAGCCCTCTTTCAGGAAAAGGCCATCCCTCTTTAGTTTCCCGAAATCACCTTCCTTTGTACGTTTTCCAGCCATTCCTTTAGAATTTAGAACAACAGAAATTTTACGGGTGAATAAATAATGAGAACGGGTCAATAATACCCAAATCTTCAAGTTCTCAGTTCTATTAGAGCGAATGTCTTTATTCAAACTTTTGTTTTCATAATATAATATTGCATCATTTTGGCAGACAAAAATTAAAACTTAAAATTTAGAGATTTATTTTTATTAATAAGAAAACATATTTTTCTTCTGGTATCTACTACAACAGTGGTTCCCAACCTTTTTTCGCCCATCGCCCCTTTCTGGAGGTTGTCTATCAACTATCGCCGTCTTTTCATTTTCATTGCATGATTTAAAATTTTTAACAAAAAAGTACTTTATTTGAAAGTGAATCAATCAATCAAGTTCCTCAGATAAGGTTCTCTTTTCAAAGTGAAAAAATACAACAGCTGCAGAAATAATGACTGAAACGTTGAAATTTTCAAATGGAAGCCAGGAAGGAAATCAGACAAAAATTTAATCAATCTTTATCTAATTTTTAATTTCGTTTGCCGACATTTCGGACGCAAATCGCATCCTTCCTCGGGACAATCGGTAGTTAGTAAAATACAGATGGTATACTTTAACTACCGATTGTCCTGAGGAAGGATGCGATTTGCTCCGAAACGTCGGCAATCGAAATTAAAAATTAGATAAAGATTGATTAAATTTTTGTCTGATTTCTTTCCTGGCGTAACCTTTTAAAAATCTAATAATAATTTTATTTTTATGAAGAAAATAACAAAAATAGATCTTTTTCCAGTCAATCTTTATTTAATGAAAACAAAAATGACGTTTCCAATTCTAGATTGGAATTATCTTCAGACTATTTTATTTTTATGACAATATTTTTTCCATTCTATACTGACTATCCTGTAAATAGAAGATTTTTCTCTTTGATTTGTTCTTTTAAATTTTAGTATACTCTAATAATTTTTTCCCTTTGAATACTCATCGCCCCCTACTTATTTATTGCCCCCCTGATATCCCAAATCGCCCCCGTTCCACTGTACTACAATCTCCCTTGTCAACAAAATCAATACATTTTCAGATTTTTTTTTTGTTTAATTCATGTTGTCGTGTAATTCTAAATTTAGGGAACTTTTAAAGGGTATATTTAAATAGCAATCGAATATATATATTTATCGTACATCAAATTAATAATAGCCCTAATTCCAACTTTGGGAAAATAAGGGGAATGTCCAAGATTAGATTTTGTTTTTATAAAGTATAAAACATACTTTTAATGAATGAAAGATTGTTTTTTGATAAGCGCTAAAAACACAGAGGTATTCATGTACTAAATCATGATCAATATTTATATTTATTATATTTAATAATAAAACCATTAAAGATCTGTTCTTTATAACGGATTCTTATATTGTTGTATAAAATATCAAAAAATTTCAAATTGAATAAATTGACAATTTTGTGAGATCCCCTCACCCTCTCCCTTAAATAGTTGAGGGGTAAATATTTAATCAATCTTAGCTGTTAGGTGGCTTAAAAGGATTCCTCAGAGAAAAGACCAGCATGGCCCTTATCCAAAATACATCTGATACTCAAAGGTAGGTTTTTTTTTTCTAATAATAACTTCTTCCTAACCAGAATTAAGTTAGGATATTAACGGATGGGCTTTATAAAAAAATCCGCTCCAGATTCTTTTAAGAGTAATAATAGAGGCATCAAACGAGATTTCACATTTAAAAAAGTTAATATTAAAATGTCAAAGTGTATATTTGATGTTCCATTCCCTAAATAAACCTTATATTATATTTATCAGATACGAGATCAAAAAATTAAATACACATTAAAAAAGATTTTATACTAAAATATCTTTGAATATCTCAATATGTAACCAAAAATAAACACTAGGGTTTATTTGGATATTTTAAGTTCGCATTAAAAAAAAAAAGTAGAATAAATAATCAAGCGATTGTTTATTTAGATTTATTTATTTGAAAATAGTAAACGAAAATAGAAAGAAACAAGTGGCTGATTTTGATTTTAAATTAACTACTTAAAATAATATTGGAGTTTTACGAACTTTGCTTGCCTTGAACTTAGAAAAGTAATATTTACAACGCAAAGCAACAGTTTATATAAGTAGTCTGAGATTAACTATACACCTACTTCATTAATAATTAAAAAAAATATCAATAGGGTCAAAACACCTGTTTGAATAAATATTTAACAAACTTCTAACAAATCTAGAAATGATAGCTAATCAAATAAACATTAAATAGAAAGGGGTTTTTGACCTCTTAGCAACACACAAAGCAAAATTCTTTTCAAAGAATAATTGTTGATAAGGGCTTAGCAAGGTCAAAAAACTCATTTGAATAGAGATAGCCCGTAGCGGTACTAGGTGGTTCTACAAGTAGATGTGAAGGTACTAATTCTCCCTTCGCAGCTAGAAAAATCCATTTATTATAGAAGAATAAAGACGAAACCCGTAAGATAATCTGTTAATATAATAAGCAGCAGTTCCTAAAATGAGTTTTGAGATTTTAGCCCGAATTTCATTTCTAATAAAAAATTTCCATTAATAATAAATTTTGTCCAAATAACTCTTCAAGTATGATAGATCAGAAGTTTCCTAAGATTCTCGTGATGTGTATTAGTCATGTATACAATCAGAAGATTATGAGATGATGTTGAAATAAATGAAGATAGAGTTCAAAATTAGAAATTAAAAATTTAATTAAATTAGATAATAAAATTTCAACTGATTCATTCTCCCCTGACCTCTAAATCTATTATTAGTATATAAGGATTTAGGAACCGACCGAATATTCGGTTTCGGTTACGGTTTCGGCCAGTTTCGGCCAAAAATCATGGTCTTCGGCCAAAAATCATGGTTTCGGCTCGTAGTTTCAGGTTTCGGCCAAAAAGTAGCCGAAACTTTCGGCACGGCGAAACTTCGAGTCGTAAAGGCAAGTTTGTTTTTTTTTTTTTTAAGTTAATCAATTGTTAATTGATCCTATGAGAAAAATTCAATGCATTAAGATACGAACGATAAATTTTTTTAGGATAAAATATCAGCAAATTAAATCTACTTCCTTACTTTTCAAAACATTAGATAAGATATCAATATTGAATTAGGAAATAATTTAAATTCTTCAAATTTTTTGTAAAAATATATGTTTATAGAACAGAATTTCTAAGATCTCTTGTGCGCTCTTATTTTTTATACTTTTCTTTTAAATTTTGAAATTCTGACTAAAGGGCTTAAATAAATCAGTCAGTAGCTGTTTGTTAATACAACAGGAAATGGAACAGGATAAAGCAGCCAAAAATAAAAAGCCTCCAATTTTCACATATTAATGAGACGTTTCCTACTTATCCAGTGAGAATTCTCACATACTGTAAATATGCATGTTTTGTGCCCATATGTCCAACTAAACAATTTTGAAAAAGTGACGATGGGAAAATAACATTTTTTCAAAACGTCTTATTAATTTGAGAAAATCGAGGGTTTTATTTTGGCTTCTCCTGCTCCTTTTCATTGTTGTTGTAACTGTTAGGATTATGCCGGACACCTAATATATTTATAAAAAAAATATTGATATTTTCATTTAATTAACTAATTAGATTGATATTTAATACCTTTAAAATTTTAGCTGTATAATTATTAAGAAACTAGCCGCATCGCCCGCCTTCGGCGGGCTTCGCGTCTAGCCAGGGGGGCTACGCCCCCCTGGACCCCAGCCGCAGGCTCGGGCCCGCCTGCGGCGGACCCTCGCCTTTTCTTAATTATAAAAAGAAAATTATTTTTTTTTTTATTGTTCAAGCCTTTAGCCCTTGGCCATCGGCACCATTACAATATGGAGAAAATTATTATTACTACGTATTCCAATCCAGTGCCTGCTTGAAGATTTGTTTACATTCAAAGAATACACAACTGCAAAGAATACTTAAATATTTCTCTAAACATTTCCTATGGGTGAAATCGTAACTTTATGAATTAATAACTCAAAATGTTATGGAAATTTCGGGACCCGAGTATTTTTCCGGGACTCTCCATAACGACCTCTATAAGACTGCAAAATTTCGTTTCAAAATTCTAATGGGAAGTTGGTCAAACAGAGCGTGACAGACGGACAGACAGACAGACGGACACTCCGTAATTATTATATATAGATACTTGAATATGCAATAGAAGTATAGAAGAGGTATTGCTATAATTGTAGAGGTAATGAGTAAATTTTTAATAAAAAAAGAAAAGATAGAAAATTTGCGAATAGTTAACCAACAGCTGTTTGCATTCTTAGCTGAGTTGGCTCTGATGACGTCGCGTTTTATGACTCAGCGACTGACATCTTATCCTATCTATTTGGAAAAATACCAATTATTTTATAAGTTAATAATAATTAACATAAATAAATAATAAGTTTTTTTAAAATAATTTTTTTTCCTTATTTATATCTATCAATATAATATCAAGTCAAGGGCCCTGTTAGCTTTTCTTTAAAAAATTGATTTTTTTAATAGTATAACATGGAAATTTTTTTTTTTTTAATGGGGAGGGAGAGGGAAATAAGTGTAACAATAACAATTTGTTTAATAATAAATTTTATATATTCAATATTTTAATAGAATTTTCTAGACAAAAAAATTCCTTCTGTTACATCATTTATTCCTACATTGTACTACTTATAGTACTAATAAATAATCCAAAGTGTGCCACTCCCTGTTAGTTTAATTCTATTATGACTAATAAAAAAGATAGTTAAATATTCATACAAGCTCTGAATTTCTATATCCTTCCTTCTCCAAAAAAATATAGTTGAATAAACGAAATTTTCCTCTAGAAATCATTTTTTCCTAATTATCTCGAAAATATTCCCAGGTCTCCCCCCTGGAAAACTTCAAATGAAGTTCGCTAAGCTTGACTGCTGTGCAGCTTTCTCTTGATTCTATCTCTGACCCAGACAAACCAATTAGCTTCCTAAATAGATAATCATGAAGTGTATTCAATAGAAAAAAGACAAAAGTGGTTGCTTGCTTACTCCTTAGCAGTTCTTTATAAATTCATTCTAGTTTTAATGGATAAGAGCACGCGGTTAAATTTATAGGTAAACAGAAACATTGGACAAATATGCATGCTAGGGGCTTTTTTTCATTTTCACTAACAAATACAGGCACCGAACGAGAAAATGATGATTTAAATAGGGTAACCTCGGCGGAATCTGGGCACTGGGAATGGACAATTTTCGGATTTTTTTTTAAAGATTCCAATTAAAGTAAAGCCAGTATTTAAAATTTTCCAAATTTTGTCCCTATTCACCCGAGCTTACCCTTTCCAAAGCAAGAACAATGAATGACCTTTTTTTTTAAATAAATTATTTGTACTCATACATTTTTAATTTCCTTAATCAAAGAAATTGGAATGTTTTAATATTTAATTTATTTTACTAATCCATTTATTCTATTAATTTTATTTAAAGGAATTATTTAATCTCATAAATTATTAATGGAATATTTTATTATTAGGAACCGACCGAATATTCGGTTTCGGTTACGGTTTCGGCCAGTTTCGGCCAAAAATCGTGATTGTAGTTTTCGGCCGGCCGAAACCTGAGTCTGAAAAGATGGGATGAGACTCGGATGCAAAATAAAAGGTCAAATGATTTGCAAAAGCGGAAAAGGTGAGGTAAAAATTTAGTCTCCCTTAAAAAAAAGCTAAAATGATTTTCACGGGAGGGGAAAAAAATTTTCCGCAGGGCGGAAAAAATTTCAAAAAAAAAAGGTTAAAATGAATTTTTTATAGAAGATACAAGTTTCGGTTTCGGTTACGGTTTCGGCCGAAACTAAGATTGAGGCCGAATATTCGGTTTCGGCTGAAAATCTTGTTTCGGTCGGACCCTATTTATTATTTAGATCGGAAAAAATATTTTAACATTTCAACTTGGAAATGAAAAATGAAAAAAAAAAAAAAGAATAGAAGAAAATTTTTGTATGTTTGTAGATGAACCAACTTCATAAATCCATAAATTCTTAGCTGAAAGGTAGGCAACCAAAATAACCAGCTCTCTAATGGATTTTTCAGACTTTCGCGATTATTGTTTTTTGAAATCAAAGATATTTTTTGGCATAAATCGAGCTTTATTTTAGTAAAACCATTAGACCTAGTCCAATAAGTTAAGGCTATTAAGAAGTCGAGAAGAGATGTTTATGAATTGGTGTCCAAAATACTTTATATTTACAGATAAAAAAAAAAAATCAAGTGAGTGTATATTAAAAAAAAAAAGAAGCGAATATCAGCAAAAATAGTTGGGAGAAACCAAACAACCTGTTGACCACCCAAGGTGAAAAAAAAAACGATGACGACTTGTTAAAAAAATCTTAAAAGGAGAGTAAAAAAAAAAATGACTAGTACACTTACAATGAGGATTTCAGGCCTTTTTCTTTCTCAATCTAAGTGTGTTAATGTATTGTAATAGAGATTATTATTATTTGAATTTCTACCATCAGGTGCGTCTCAATGAACAAGTGTCCTATTTATTAAATAAATTTATTTTGTGTTAATTACGAGTCGCTATTGAATAAATATCATGAGGGAAAGTACAGGATTTTTTTTAAATTTTCAATGATTGCCACTTATTCTCTAAATATCATTTCTTTTTAAAATAGTTTACATACTTGGTTACTTTAACTCGTTATAATTGGAGCGAAACATTTATCTTCAACTTCCTAGGTCCATTTATTTAGAAAAGATTAAATAATTACTAAACGATTTCACTCCTTTGTTAATCGCCGGTGAAAATTTTTATTTTAAATTCCAAAGGCTTTGAAGTCGAAACACATTGTAGAATACTACAACTTTAAATAAGAGAAATTATTGCTAAAATTATAATTTATTATAAATCAGCAATTATGCAATAATTTCTTTAATCTCCATTATTCTGGTATGATTTATTATGCAAAGGAAATTTATATTTCAACCCTTAGAATGAAAAATGTTAACATTATTATGCAAAATAAAGTCTATTATTCACTAATAAAAAAAATAATTGAAATATTTCATCATTTTAAATGTACAAGAAAAGAGAAATAGCATCTTTAAAAAAAGATAATTTGATATTAATTCATGAGTTGGCGTTCATTTTCCCTTCTCTGTATAGGATACTTTAAGAAGCGAGACTTCTATATCGATGCAGCGCTGATAAATAGAAGGGGTATATAAAAAAGTTTTTATCCACAGAACAAATAAGTCAGATGCCAATCTCAAATATTTAAAGATGGACGTTTCTCTTTTATCAGAGCAAAGGCTCTGAAAATTGAACAGCCAACAACAACTCAGAATGAGTGCAGAACAATAAATTTAAAAGAACCATGTCTGAAATTAAAACAAGAGAGAGAGAATTGTTTTAATGGAATAATAGCCGAATGTAGTCTAGTTTAAATCTGATATAATTTAGAGATGTCATTCATCATTTTCAATTAAAATGTTTCATTTTAATGAAATATTTAAATGAACATTTTTTTATTTATATTAGTAATAAAAATAATCGATGTTTAGATTGGCTGACTTTCAATGTCCGTATTGTAAATAATAACAATATTGCTGGTGTTTTGGAGTTCTAAGTACAATAAGTACACAAAAGTTCAAAAATATCATGTCATTTGCGAGAGTGACATAAGTTACGGATGATTACTGATTGTGTTATTTATCTGATTTGTCATTATAACAATAAAACGCTCTATTAACACGAGTAGTTAAATTTACCGCGTATATTAATAACAAGTCAATTGTAGAGTAATTCAGGGTCCTAAATTTTCTTCAACAGTCGGAGAATAGAGTATATAGGGTACAATGATTTTTCCCTGTAAATTCTTCAGAACTGGATTTGTAAAGCACTTGTTAATATAAATTTTTATTTTAAAATTACTGATACTCCAAGCACCGATTAGTGATTTTTTTAAGTGGAAATAAAAATTATAAGTAATATGAGTAGTCCATTTTCAAAAGTGCCTAGTTGCCTAGGGAACCACTTTCCAGGAAACGAGAAAACCCTGTATTTTATTAAACTCAAGAGTTAATTTATGACTGTTATGTTTATAAAATCTGTAAATAAATTAGAAACACAATTTACAAGATCTTAGGACGGTATTATTTCTATATAACAGTAATAAAGTGCTTTAACTAAGCAGTTTTGGAAAAGTTTTTTGTATTTAGCAAGTTTTGGAAATGGGCCTTTTGCAATAAGCGAGTTTTGGCACTGTAAATGCAAATGGTCAGTATCAATCAACATAGCAAAACAAAAAAATTACATAAAAAGAGCAGGTTAGCCAGCAATAATCATTATTAAAAAGTGTAGAATCTAGGTCTGCACTATAAAAATGTCCCCCAGTTTTCCAAAATATACAATTTTGTGGAAGCTTGCAACTAGTGAGTTGGTAGGGGCTATTTTTCTTTGCAATTAGCAAATTTTGGAAATTACTTGATGATAGTCGCCATCTGAGAAATTAGCAAGTAGTTTTGCAACAATTTTTCAATAGTTTGCAACAAGACAGTTTTGGAAATGGAATGAAATACAACTAGGCCCGGTTTTAATTTGAATTTGTTTTAAATAAGATTTATAAACCCTTTTCACAGGAAAACTATTTTTAAAAGTATATATCAGTTGCAACATGTAATTAAAATTTTGTCAATTAGGCACTTTTGGAAATGGACGACTCATATATTCATTACTTTCATCATTTTTCTAGGTTTAATTTAGAAATTATTTCAAAGAATAGACTTTTACATAGTAATTTAAAAATTTAAAACTTATTTAAATGCCAATGTGATTTTTATTCAGGGCGCGTTGGGTGTCTAGGCCATTCGAGATTCAATATATTACAGACACGTACTGTACAAATAAGAAAATATTTCATTTCGAAAAGATCCACTTCCTATTATTTTGTTGAAATGAAAAAAAACCCTTCTAGTTATAGATTTTAATTATAAACCTTAGGTTTATTAAAATATTAAAAATGAGTGAATTTAGATTATTTAGAATCTTGATTATTCAGACTGAATGAAAATTTAGATAATAAGAAATATTATTTTTCGTAATTTGTTTCTTATGGGGTTATTTTATTTGATTGAAAAAATAAAAAAAGCGTTGTAATACAGTACAATTATGACAGTAATATTTATTTAATTAGTGCCAAGGTAACGTCATGTTAAAAAGTGATTATTGACATTTTCCTTAATGAGAATGCTAAGGCGAACCAATATTTTATAATTGGAGCTTACTACAAAATTTGTTATAAATAAAAAAAGTAAAAGTGACAAATGATTTGTTTAGGTCTTTAAACATTAGAAATGATTAGAGATAATAACATAACGATTAGATGACAAGATAGATAGATATCTGAAGCTGATCAAAGATGATAAGAAATCATTCAGGAATAGATAAAAAAAAAAAAATATTCACATGGGAAATTCTAAAATTAGAATAATAAACAAATAAATTTGATAAAAAAATGAATCTGCAAAACATAATGGTAAAATAAATTTCCTTAAAATTCTATTATGGCCTAAGAAAGCAAAAAAAAAAAATGAGAGAAGAGGTGGAAAAAGAATTTCGCTTCGCCCCCTAAACCCCCGTTATGAAAAAAAAAATTATTACTATTCCAATCCAGTGCCTGCTTGAGGATTTGTTTACATTCATAGAATACACAAATGCAATGAATACATAAATATTTCTATATACATTTCCTATGGGAGAATTTCTCCCAACTCCGATTATAAATTACAGAGAGAGTAATGAAAAATTCGGAAGGGGGCCTTCAAATATTAGATATGCATATTTTTGGTTTTTATAGAGACTTCTCGTCAGTAAAAATAAGCAAATGGAACATCCCTCTTCCTTAGACTAGTTATGTAATAATTAAATGGTCTCTTAAGGCCCGAATATTTTTTTTTTAATGGTGGAAGGTCTGCACCTGGCTGCAGCTGTTTTCTTCCCTCCATATTTTTTAATAAATTGGGAGCTCAGAAAGAAATGAAAATTTACGACACCTAGTTCATCATAAATGAAAATCAATCTAAAATGTTTTGTTTTGAAAATCAACAAAGGACGAAATAAATTCCCATCGGCTAACTTCAGAGCTATAAGAGTCGAGTGACTAATTATTGCCAAGTTGTGTGGGCGAGAGTGAGACGAGAGAGTGGGTCACCCGGCGTTGCTGAGTTCGCGTGCACTCGGCTTGCAAGCCCAACTCAACACACACGACCCGACCAAAAAAAAAAAAAAAAAACTAACAAAGAAAATCAACGATATTAGCGAGTCAAGTAATTCGTTTTCCTAAAAATCTCATTAAATATATCTAGGTCAGGCCCTAGCAGAGCGAGCAGTTATTGAATTCTGAGAGCAGGGAGAGGAGGACCTTCCTTTCTTGACACCCTTCCAAAGATTGTTTGTCGTTGTTGATCCATCGATTGGCAAACTAAATAACATGACCTCTCTTTGGGTCGTTTTGCGGTTGCAATTGGTTCTCGAAAGCGTTTAATTAACTGCGAAGCGTATGTAGGAGTAGAACGGAAGAGGCTCAAGTGAGAAGACGAGTTCAACGACAGCTATTGGAATTCAGAAACCTCTCCCCTATCTCCCTCTCCTATACTTTTTTTCCTCTCTTCGTCGATGAACCGTAGGAATAGCTCATGGCAAGTTAAATACCGGAACCCATTCCAGCTGTAAAACCGTTCGCTGGCCATCTCGGGATAATTCGATTATCCACTTTCAATATAATCCTATCTACTATCCATTCCAAAAGAATAAAATAATGCAAAAAAGCCAGTTTCCACCCACTAATTAGTCGCCAGGTCAAGAGAAGGTCTAGTCTCAAATATTTTAAGGAAACTTAAAAAAATTTTCGAAATTGGAAGAAGTTTTTTAAAAAAGAAAAGGTTTTGGGTTCAATACTCTTATTATTTAAGTTACCGAGCCCATTATGTGTCAGTATTTGGAAAAAGGTAACCCAAAAATAATGGTAAAGTTTTTCATTTTAGTTAAGAAAACAAGTATAATATAAGTAGCAGGTGAGGAGTCTTTAAAAAGGACTGCAGAAAAAAAATAGTTGAAACGTTGTACAGTATTTATATTTTTAATAAATAATTAATAACAAAATGTGGTCTCATAATAAGTAAAATAAATTCAGTTATAGAAAAATCTGGTGTTCTGTGCTTATCACATCAGATTTATTTGTGTCGATATATATTTAGTTTCCGACAGTAGGCCCTATATTAGATAGAATTCAAGAAAAAAAAAAATACATAAACATGGGAATATTTTGTTACCATCGCAACCATTTCTCCTATATTTTCTATCCCCTATGAATTACAAGAGTGAAGTGGTCTTCAAACAATTTTAAGAGAAAAATGAGAATATAAATTTTAAAGAGCATCTAAAAAGTAATTTTTTTTTTTTTTGCGAAAATCACTTTTTTGGACTCAGGGGACCTCAAAACCCGTATATGCATCAAAATTTCGACATCGAATTTTTGATATGAATATAATAGCCCTTTCTTCTATATATATATTTAAAAAGTTAATTATAAATTTAAAACGAACCAGCAAAACATATTTGCATTAATTCAAGGTTAAAATAGAGAGTAAAACTTTTAGTTGGCCTACATTTTGATTCATCACTTAATTAAACAACAAAATAATTTGATCAGCTAAATCATTATTTTTTTGCAAATTCTCTAATCTCAAAGTTATATAATATTAAAAAAAGAAGACAAACAAGTAGATTCTTTAGAAAAGAACAAACTAGAATGTCAGTTAACAAATGATTTTCCTCTAAACATATTAATAATAATTTATAATTAGGCCTAGAATATGAAAAATACTTGTTGATGGAAAAACTATTTTAAATTTCTGATATTTTTTACTTTGTGTGGTTTTAAAATAAGGTAGAATGAAATTATCAATTACTATATTATATAATTTAAAACTTATCAATGATTCTATAAATTATTCAATTAGAAATTAAAACAAGTGTTTTAAAATAATTAAAGAAATAAAAACTTAATGTGATTTATGAACTATGATAAACTAAAACAAAAATTATATATTAAAATGCTGCTTTTTATTATAACTACGATGATATCTGGGATCAAGATTTGTGAGAGCAAACAATAATGAAACAGGGAATTTAATTATCAAGCAATTTATGAGTTTTTTAATTGGAAAAGATGAGTTTAGAAAGTGAATTTAAAAAAAGTATTTATTCAATGTTATAGTTGAAAGAAAGAGAACAAATAAAAAGAAACGCAAGAGAAAATTAATATAAAGAAATATAAGTTGGATGGGTTTGAGGTGTGTGTTTACTATGCACGAAATCATCTCTAAAATAAATAAACAAAAATCCCGGTAGTTTAACTTATAGGGAATGGAATGGAGGAAATTGGTTTTTGTATTAAAAATAGCTTGATTAAATAAATAATTTTTTACATCTGAATACTTAATAAGGGAACAAATTCCTCAAGGACTAATCAAGAAAAAAATTTCTTTTTTTAAATGGCAATGGCTCTTTAAAATAAAAACAATACAATTTCTGGGTAATATAAAATGAAAGGCTAACTAATAAATAACAACAGGTAGCTAGTTAGTAAATAGCAGAAAGCTTAATAGAGCGGCACATATTTTAAAAATAAAGACAGACGAGTGTTGAAATTTTCCAAATAATTGAAACTAATTAAGATAAATAGTGTGATTTGACATATGTCAAAACCAAATGTGAAAAGATTATTAAGAAAAGTGTATTATTATTCAAGGTATACTTTGAATAATTTATGAATGTCGTTGAAGTAGCTCCTAATGAACCTTTGACACTATATTTTTTTTATTATAATAAAATTATATATATTTATTATTGAATGAATAAAATTCTTTAATATTTTTAGAATTGATTTTTATATAATTTATGTCTTGAATAAGTAAATATAAATTCATGACTCTGTAATTAACAAAATCAGGACAAAGTGAGGTTATGTTAATGAATTGTTGAGCTTTAGAGGTTAGAATAATGAAAATTTTCTTAAAAGACCCATTTCTGGTTACTTATTCTACAGAGGCTTATTTAGTGCAAGGGTGGATGCAAGGGTGGGGGAAGGGGTAAAGAGAGGAATGACCCCTCTCACCGAGATTTGAGAAAAATATTTTTTTTGGTATTCTGGTAAACAAGTACAGAATGCTAAATTACCGAAAGAAAGAAAAAATCATGTGCTGTGATACCAATCACCAGGTGATTACTCCCCCCCCCTCCCGAGAAACTCCTCTGGATCCGCTCTTGGTTTAGTGACAATTTAAAACCAATAAATCACATATCTGAATATATTTTATTGCAAAAAATTAAGATAACTGGTTAAAAGAGGAGGCAACGGATGTATCTATTTACTCAAGTGAGCAAATGACAAAATAAACAATTTTCATTAGCATTTCGTCGACAATTTGATTTTTTTTTTTTGTAAGTATGTGAGTATGAGACTTGACATGTTATGAATTTTGAAAATTTCCAGGTTTTTACAGTCTTTATGACTAGATATTTGCATTCCTTGTATTTTGATGATATAGTAGAGAGGTTATGAGTTAATAGAACTGTCCTTTATTATAATATTTATTTAGATCATGAGTTGACATTTGTGGCGAAAAAAAAAATACCTGAGAAGGGCGCGGCGCCATTTCTCTCCAGTTTCAACGACGATCAGCTGGAGTCGCATTCCGGAGGCGGCGGCCCAGCGCCCCGGACTCCAGGGCGCTCGGGCCCAACTCGACGCCGTGGCCAACACTTATGCCACACACGGTACACCCAAACCGAAAATTATGAACAAAAGATGGCAGGAGGAGCAGCAGGTGCACACGCTGCCAGCTAAATGGCGAAGATAGGAGCACTACAAATAAACAGATGAAAGCTTGGCGGCCAACTGACGCTCTCGACGCTCAAACAGGAGAGGGGTAGTACTGGAGAGGCGGCGACGGCGGCGCCGCTTCCCCCTCCATTATCAAATGGCGTTAGAGGGGGAGAGTGGCACTACGCGCAGGTGGCACACTCAATTCGTTGATCTCATTCCTAGTAGCCCATCCCCTCCTTTATATATTTTTATAATACAAATTTTTATTCATCTTCTTTGTATGAATTAGAAAAAAGTTTCTTTAAAAATGACATTCTTCATTTCTACAAAATCTAGAAAAAAAGTCTTCGAGGCTTGTTTTTAGCAAAAATATTTTTAAAAAGTCTAAGCTCTTCTCTTGATGTATTTTCTAATATTATTAATTAAGTTCTTTTTGTTTTAAAAGAAATATTTAATGAAAATTTAGAGAAAGGAGAAATTTTTAACACAACCCAATTTTGTCCTTCATTTAGGACAGGGGTCGGCAAACCACAAATATTGTAGTTCTTTGAGAATATTCATGGGACACTTGAAATTAAAAATATTCACCCATAAGTTACTTTTATAAAGCGTATTAGTAAAATAATGACTAAAATAAATCGTTTGATGACAATATCCGAGCATATTTTTCGCATATTTTAACTACCCAGGTAGTTAAAGCAAGAATCATCATCATCACTGCATCCCTACAGTCACTAGATCATGGAGTAGCGTTCTGCACTCTCTCTCTCTCTTCTATAGGTTTTATAATGGTCAATGCTCTGTCGAATTGAAATCAATTATTCCATCCAATGCGAAATATACACGGAACACAAGGGAGGCATCGTCCCAGTATCCCTATGCTGTTCAGCTCACGACTAAAAGAACTAGTCAAATCCAATCTTCCTTTATCCCCATGACTTCCAGTGAATGGAACAAGCTCATTGCGTCTATCTTCCCCAAACATACAATCTTCAGACTTTCAAGTCTAAACTCAACAGGCATCTTCTCAATTCCCGCAGTTGAGTTCCCCTTTTATGCTTCTCTCTTTTTTTAACTATATACTTCTTGGCCGCATGTGACCAGTGGGCATTATAGGTCTTTGGAACTTTATGCACCCATTACAAAAAAAAAAAGAAATGTTTCCAGAAGCCTTAATGACCAAACTGGCTCTTTAGACTCTAATGCTGGCAATTGGCCGAACCTTGAGCAAGTTGTCATTTGCCAAGCCTTGGATAGTGACCATTGGACCAAGTCTGGTCCGAGGCTTGACTCAATGGTATAATATTGGATTATTATTAAACCGAGCCTTGGGAAGCCACCAATGCCTGGCACAAGGCTTGGCCCAATGGTATTATACTACTAAACTGAGCCTTGGGAAGTCACAAATGGACCAAGTTCAATTGAATGGCCTGATCTGTCGCATAGCCGATACTTGATATTTAGGTTGTTAAATATTCATATCATGGACAAAATACATTGTTAATAATCAATTGTATTACATGCATGAAGACAACTCTATTGTTATTGTATGATATATGTTTGTAAAGACTTAGGTACTCTTGAAAGGCTGATGATGGCACGGTAAATCTATTCCGAAACGTCCTTAATAATGAGTTTATTTAATAATAGAGGTTCTTTTCATTTGGCTGCAAATACTACTACAATTCGAATTAATTATTATATTTAAATTACATTCTGCAACTTTAACTAGAAAGTAAAAAAATGACGAGTTACATACGTATTTCATTAGTAATTGAAATCAATTCTCCCGACCCCACAAAAACAAAAAAATCTAGTTAAGGTGTGGATGGTATTGATGCATGTACCGGCTCACTATAGAGATAAAATGATGGCGGTTCATGAAAGAGATGTTATCTATGATAACTAGGAACTAGGAAATAACATTATATATCGAGATAATGAAATAATTTATAGATTTATTTATTTTGAGATATGCTCTGAGTCGATTTAGATATACAGGAGCCTAAATAATATTTAAAAAAAAAAACAAAAAAACATCGATTTGTATAAGATAGAAAGCAATTATAAATCTTCAATTAGCTTAAAAAATTAAAATCATTCTCTAACAGGTGGTTCGGTTAGATGATTAAATGGAAGAAGTGGGTTAGGCTACTAAAGAAATTATTTTCTGACAGTGACAAAATTAGAATGTAAATATCCCATTTTATTGATATTTGCGTTAGCAGTTGACGAATATGCTTTAAATTCACTTCTGACAAATACAAATTTCCCCTTATTTTTTTGGAGTTAATCCAAAAGAAAAAAATTATCTGCAATTTAACGAATAGATAAAGAAAGAGAAAGCAATATAGAGGTTAGAATTATATAAAGAAATATTTTATCTAACCAAGGCCAAGAACACAAAGATAATTGTGATAAGACTTGGTAACTTGTAAAGCTTCTGACGGAAAATATTAACTAGATCTTTGACAAGAATCAGGCCTATAGGGGTATTCTGTATTTATAAGTAAAGGGAATAATCCCAACAGAAGACAAAAATTGGGTAGGTTAGTTTGTCACAAAAGTTTGCTTGTTTGAAATTTTTTATGAAATAATAAAAATATAAAAACTAGATAAGAGTTTCTTTACCTGTAGATTGGAAAGTTACCAAAAAAATGGGCCAGAAAACAAAACATAGAAAAGGAACAAATTAAATAAAAATGTAACCAGGATGGAAAAAAACATCCATCGTGACTAATCACCCCAGTTTCTCTTTACCCCTATTTTTCTTTCAATATTTAAAGTGTAAATAAATATTCAATTAAAAATACTGACCAATAGAAAATAATATAGATTTCAAAAAATGTCCTCTTATGTTATCCTCTAAAACAATATAACCAAACGACAAATTTTTTTCTTAATTACATTGGATAGCAAGTTAGTAAAATGGCGACGGGGTCTAAATGGCCTCAGATGTCGAAAAAGACCACGAATAAAAAAATCATATTTTTTTTTAATATTGATTCTTTAAAATATTTAATTAAACTGTCTTTTTACACGTTTGCTACAGTGGGTCCCTAAGCGAAGTAAGAGTTTTGTTGTTTAAACAATAACTATGACACGTGTAGTTTTGACAAAAAGTTATATTTTATATTCTTCAGTCATTAGTGTCAGAACTGGCACGTTGTGGTTACACTGAGGGTAACTTTCAAGGGAATAATACTGAGGTGGGTTCTCGTTTCCTTCCTCAGAAGGAGGCATCTCAAATAGAGTTGGAGGTGAATTTGAACTCGACTTGTCTTTAACTCAGGATTACAACTAACAGCTTTATCTCCTCGACTAATCACCGCCTCAATTTTATATTAAAGTTCTAAAAACTAAATTCTAACAAATAAAACTCAATTTCGACTTAAGGGTGGTTGCAAGCGTTTAAAAAAAAATATTTTGTAAAGTAAATGACAGGGGAAAGTAAAAAAAAAAAATCAATTTAGTTAATCTTGTTTTTTGTTTACTTTAAAAATCAGATATCATAAATTAAAAGGAAAATAAATTGATTCAAGATTTTGAGATTAGCTTTAGTAAATACAGTAAATAATCAAAGAGTCTAAAAATGGAGGAGGAAATAAAAAACATGAATTGCAGTCACATCTTCAAGCAACAAGAAGGGCAGATTCTGGATAATCGTCCCTCTCGTCTCGAAGTCTTTTGAAAAAAAAAATCCTATTACGATTTTTATTTAAAATCTTGATTTTATTTAAATATTGACGCACATGACGGTTATCTTAGGGAGAAATACATAAGATTATACAACAAAGGGTTAATTTATTAAATTTTAGTAACTATATGTTGATTTAAATTTAAGGACATGACGACCGTGACCCGTGGCTCATAGAGAAGAGATTAGCTTTTCTTGCCTTGGGTCCCGAGTTCGCTTCCTGTCCCAAGCGAAAAAAATTAATTTCGATTAAATTAAGTACGGTGAGCGCCACAATTAAGTCCCCACCTGGGAGATAGGGCCTTGAGAATATGGTACGAGCATATAGTGAAATTATTTTAATGACCATCTGGGACAGATGATTTTATTTTACCTTTTCGGTCATTAAAACTATTTAATATTTACCATATAGGTCTACTATACCATATACTCAAGGCTCAAGGCTCCCAGGTGGGGGGGTTAATTGTGGCGCTCACTGTACCAATCATTTGAACTAAATAGGGATGGATTCTAAATTGTCCTTACATGCCGAAAAGACCTTAAAACAAATAAAAAGAAGAAAAATAAATTTAAGGGCGATCTGTTTCTGTATTATTTTCGTAATTTATAAAGATTTCGGGCATCTGAGCGATGTGAGATGATAATAGGGGGTTCAAAACCCAAAACCCCATATAACAAGAAATATTGTTAAAATTTCAAATGCTGTTAGATATTATAAAAATTTTTTTAGAATTTATTCATTCAGGGAAGGCTCGTTCAAAAGCCTGAAAAATCCTGAATACCAGCATAGACGTTATCAACATCACTAGCTATGATCTAACTTCTTTCCACAATTTTATATTATCGGAGGTTGAAGTGGAAGGGGAACCAAAGAAAGAGCAAATTTTATTTTTTCGTGTTCTTTAAAATCATCAAAATAGAAAGAAATTGTTTAATCTTGAATTTGTTGAAAAATCAATGTAATTATTGCAATTATAATATAAACACAATTTTCAACTTCTTTGAAGTTTTCTTTCAAATCGTCTATGGCCTTGATTAAAATTCAGTAAAAAATTGTCTTTTAAGAGTGGATCTCATAAAAGAGTTGACATGCAAACTATAAAATATAACCTAAGTATAATTCAAAAAAATAGGAATAAAATAAAGAATTAATGTTGATATTAACATTAAATTTACGAAAATGGAATTACTTTACGAGTGATTTAATATTGAAAGGTCAATTTACTTTTTGACAGTTTGTCGATTAATATAAAGTAGTATAAAATGGAGAAAAGGAAAATTATTATTAATATTGATGAAATTATTCAATGGATCATACGTATTTCATTTTTCATTTAAATTGAATTTTAAATTATTAACTATATCAATTTATTAGCTTTTTTTCGAAGGACATAATGGTGAGGAGGTAATTTTTTTTTTTTTTTTTTGTAAATGTTAAAAGTTTAACCGTAGTTGTTTTTTTTTTTTTTGTTATTATTAAACATACAATGAAAGAATCCTTCATGGTTGAGTTGGTTTAGCAATTTCGACCTTAATAAGAACCCTCAATTGCTATTCAAGCAGAGATTAAAATCTTAAGTGGAAAAAAAATAAAATAAATTATTAATTGAGCTTGACAAGAAATAAGGGCTGATTTTGTCAGGAAGATCTGTTCTATAGATAGGGGCGGAAGGATATAATTTAAAAAAATTATTTTTCCTTTTTGCTTAGATTATAATATCATATCATCAGATGGTACGGATTTATAGCGACAGATTATTATATAAAATATCTGTCAATTAAATGTTTTACCTCTTCTTTAGCCCTAGATCAACATTTTTTTAATTTAATGTGCCAATGTTACAAGATAAGCGTTCATAAAATATGTCCTTATATCAGATTATGTTATTAAAAATGTCTGTTTCAAGGGTGATATAACCAGGATAGAAAAATAATTGAAGTTTTTATTCACGGATTCTTGTTTTTCTTATGAAGGCCTATAATAGAATAAGTCTTACTTCGTTGACTATTCAGTTTACGAAAAAAAGTGAAAGAATAAAAAGTAAAAACTGAAATTTGTCATAATATGATAAAAAAATTATGAATTTGAAAATCTTTGAAATAACTTATAAGGTAAAGTGCTATTTCCTGTCAATGGCGTAGCTGGGGGAAGGGCCCCGGGGACGGGTGACACCATTTTGGATATAATTATTTAATTTACTTGTAGGCCTACTACCTTGATCCGAAAATAATTATCAGATTTCTATTTCTGGTCCAGATTATTGGAAATAGTAAATAAATTAATTTATCTTAACATACTTTAAATGTTTATCTGTCACTTTAATTAACTATGAAATCTGCATTATTGCAAAAAGGGAGTAACAACTTCTCTCTTTAAAATATTAAATTAAATTCAATCAAAATTAAAATGTAATTAAAACCCCGGTTTAAAAATCTGTTTCTTTAAAATGAAAAGAAATTTTCAATAATTCTTCGTTTTCTTATTTCATACAAAATGTGGCAACTTTTTTCCGGATAAAAAAACGAAATCAAATATTGTAATTATTACCGGACAGAGTAAGTATAATAACATTTATTAGCCTATCACATTAATTTCGCGGATTTATAATTTTTTTTTTTTAAGTATAGGGGTGACATCATTATTTCCGCCCCTGGTGAAATCATACGTCACTCCTTCCGATTAAAGTTGATTTAGTTCTATGATTTTAGTATTACTCCAGGATCCAAGGCCCATTTTTACTTTCTCTTACCTATGTATATATGTAATATATATATAGAGAGAAAGTATTGGATTCATGTCAAAAATTCGATGTCGAGATTTTGATGGATCTTCACGTTTTGAGGTCCCCTGAATCCAAAAAAGAGGTTTTTGCGACATGGTCTGTCTGTCTGTGTGTGTTCAATTTTAAGCATGAAGGAATTGAGCTAATAGGCTGAGATTTTATATTTAAGTTAAACACCCCCGGGACCGAGAAAATAAGCTTTTAATCAAAATCGGCCAAAGAATACTAGTACTTTACTAATGTACTTTTTCAGTTTTTTTCGATTTTCTCAAAATTCGCTCTAACGATTTTGATTAAAATTCAAAAATCAATTATTTTTTAGATGCTCTTTCCAATGTATATTCTCATTTTGCTCTCAAAATTGTTTGAAGCACACTTTACTCTTCTACTTCATAGGAAGAATAAGAGAAATGGTTGCCATGGTAACAAAATATAAATATTTTTCTGTTTATAAATTTTACATCTTGAATTCTAATGTTTCGTACTGTCGGGAACTAAATATATGTCGACACGAAAAATCTGGTGTGACAAGCACAGAACACAACTTTCGATTACCGAAGGTAAGAGAAAGTTGTGTGCTGTGCGACAGTCACACCAGATTTTTACAATTTATCACTATCAAGGTAATTTTCCCTGAGTAGACGAACAATTTTCCCTCTTACAACAATTCTTGATTGTTGTAGCTAACAGGGGTAGGCCTAACAGGAATAAAATATGTCGATTTGACGATTCTCAAATATTTATCATTATTTATGGGTTTTTTAATTAAATCTTAAGAGTTTGGGCGTCTCATCAAAATGAAGTTACTCACGGAAAATTAGTTTGACAGTAATAAATTGTAAAACGTAAAAATGGCCCGGTATCCTGGACTATATAAGAAATACATACCAAATTTCATCAATCTGCCTGGGTGTGTTTTTAGGATATCGTAATAGCACACACAGAGAGATAATTTTTTTTGGTCTTAAGGAGGTCTAAAATGTCGGGAATCATCAAAATCTTCATGCCGAGTTTTATTTTATCTCTGCTTCGTATACGAGAAAGAAAAAAAATTCAATCAGCAGTTCACTTTGATATAATAAACAAAGGTTCTTTCAAAACAAACGGGTATCATTTTCGTTAATCTAAAATATAGAATAGAGTTTCAAATTAAAATAGACGCCTCTTTTATCTCACTCGTCATGTTTCATTAACAACTTGGAATGCATATTTAAAATATAGTTTGATCTCCGTCTTCATAAAAACTATATCAAGGTCACATAAAACATAATGATCCTAAAACTGATTATGAAAATATTCGTTAACTTTAAGATAGAGAAATTATTTCATGGTCAGAATTTTAATTTTTAGAAATATTACAAAAGACGAACCTCATTTCCGGAATATTTTCCAAGTTAATGATTCTGAACCCATTTCAACCCCCTTAAATAATCAAGTTTCCGTTAAGGTGCTTAGGAAATAAAGAATTAAACAATTTCCTTTCTGAGGGAATGAAGTAAATATTATTAAAGTTGAATACTAAGGATAACAGTTGGATAATAAGAATAACAAACGGCTTAAGTTACGCACTTCTTTTAAATCTATAATAGGATATATTTAAAAAAACATCGGAGAGCATTATTTATTGTCAATGTGGATAAGTCTATTGTTTTAAAACGTTAGAAACTTTCAATTATCAAAGGTATGTAATGTGAAGTTCGTCACACCAGATGTTAATAGTGAGTTTATATAAAGAATCAAGGTGAAGGACCTTTTTTATTTAGGCCTACTATTTATAGTAATATTTTATTATTTCCTCATGGTATTTATCAACTTTTTAGATTTTGTTAGAATATTTTTGAATAAACTATTATAATTATAATGAATAAATAATCACCACCTATAAGGGCGGTTCTATTTCCGACTATAATAAAAATAAAAATCGATTTGAAAATATTAAGATAATAAAGATAAACAGGGGCGTAACAACAATGATCAGCACCCCCAAAAAAAATCTGGTATGATTAACGCCCCAAATTCCCCCCAAAAAAAACCCCCCACAGCACACAACTTTATCTTCCCTTGGGCAATTGAAAGTTGTGTACTGTCCTGTCATACCAGATTATTTTTCTCGAGATATATTTAGTTGTGTCAAAATATATTTAGTTGCCCATACTGTAGCACCTCAGTTCCAAAATTGCATTTCATAAGTAAAAGGTAAAAAAGTCAATTGATTCAAATTTTCCAAGGGGTCTGTGTATTTGAGTTGGCTGCTTGAAATAAACTATGGTTAATTTTCAAAATATTAATCTTATATTTCGATATGTTCTACACAATTGAGAATTCTAAATAAATATAAAATTTCATAAGAATTGGAAAATATTTTTTTTAAATGTGTAAAAAGTTCGAAAGGGGACCGAACTCCTTTTGAATCTAAATTAACATGCGAATCCCCATAGGGATTTAGCATTGGTTCAAGTACAGAATGCACCTTTAAATACCTCCCCCCCCCCCCCCGAGAAACTCCTCT
Source organism: Euborellia annulipes (assembly GCA_023213315.1). Classification (NCBI taxonomy): domain Eukaryota; kingdom Metazoa; phylum Arthropoda; class Insecta; order Dermaptera; family Anisolabididae; genus Euborellia; species Euborellia annulipes. The sequence goes on along the minus strand of JAKCPI010001728.1, from coordinate 67,570 downwards.
GGATCCGCTCTTGACTTCAAACAATTTTCACGAAAAACTTTACTGAGATACTTGTTAAAGATCATCTAAAAAATAGTTATAAATATGATGTGGTAAAAAATAAAAATCTGGTGTGACTGGTCACACAGCACACAACTTTCTCTTACCTTCGGTAATCGAAAGTTGTGTTCAGTGCTTGACACACCAGATTTTTTGTGTCGACATATATTTAGTTTCCGACAGTACAGTACATTTGAATTCAGATGTAAAATTTATAAGTATGGGAAAATATTTATATTTTATTACCATGGCAACCAAGAGAAATTCCTATCTTTCCTATGAAGAACAAGTATACGTAATGTGTGGTGTGACGAACTTCACATTACATACGAGTAAAGTGGTCATCAGAAGATTTCAATGGAAAAATGAGAATATACATTTGAAAGAGCATCTAAAAAATAATTGATTTTTGAATTTTAAACAAAATCGTTGGAGCGAATTTTGAGAAAATCGAAAAAATTGAAAAATTACATCAGTAAAGTACAGGGTACCTAACTTAAATATAAAGCCAGAATCTTTAAACATATACGTATACTGATACAAATTCCACCAGCCATAAAACCCTTATACTATTAAATTTGAACTTTCTGGTATTAGTGTAGAAATTACTTGATTAAAAACACCAATTATATATAAAAGTAATTAATTTAAGTATTCATTTAAAAAAATAAGAATGAGTCATGCTTGTATATGTCATTTATTTTTAAAAACAGTAAAGTGCTTTAATTTTTTTTTTTTTTTTTTTTCTATTAGACTATAATTGTGCCAATTATAATGGGATAGACTAATTAAATGGCGAACGTAAATAAAATTTAACATATTGTTACAAGATTGATGAAAATAATAATAGTACTGAGATCTAATAAATAAAAATATCAAATTTCAAAAAGATCATTAAAATATAGCAAACATTTAATTATACCCAAAGTAATTTGGACGGGGAGCCTAGGAAGAGAGAAGAGCTATTGAAATCCACCAAGATCGTTGCTCTTAAGCAAGGCTAAAACGGTTAGGTGGGTGTGAAACGTCCCCAGGTAGCCATCGGTATTAATTATATTAAACATTGTACAATTAAACCCTAAGAACAGCTGAAAAAAAAATTTAATTTGGGGTTTGCTGATTTCGAAAAAGAATCTTCCTGGAATTTAATGCACCTTTATATGCATTGATATTTATCTTTTTTTTTTAACAATCACACTTTTTTCTCATTCACACTCACACTCACACACATACAGTCTTTTCGGCAACTTAGGCCATATAAGACTTTGACGATAACCGTTATTATTTATAATAGGGCCTATATGTAAATATGTTTATATTTAGTGCGTCGATCTTTATCTTACGTTTATATAAAATTTAATTTAAGGAAAATATACGATCTAAGTGTTGGAATGTATAAGATCATTAATATTATACGATAACAGATAGGAGCTTATTACTCATAATCAATCAAAGGAATGCAACGAATTGTTATTAATAGGCCTAGCTTAGTAAAATCTGATTTTTTTTTTTTTTTTTAAACACTCACACTTTTTTCTCATTCACACTCACATTCACACACACATACACACAGTCTTTTGGGCAACTTAGGCCATTTAAGACTTTAAACGATACTCGTATTTATATAATATATATTTATTTGGGGTCCAGGCATTCTTATTCAAGCCACTTGGTATCCAAGTGGCTTAAATAAAATCATCGGACTGCCTGGGCTCCGAACCCGCGACGTTTGGTATACGAGGTTAGCACGCTAACCTCTACGCCAAGCCCCGAGGGCTAAAATCTGATTTGTTAATTTTACATTTTAACAATGATTCAGATGGGTGCCTAACTTAAATATAAAATTTCAACCTCCTAGCTCAATTCCTTCATGCTTTAAATTGAACATAGACACACAGACAGACAGACCATGTCGCAAAAACCACTTTTTTGGATTCAGGGGACCTAAAAACGTGTATATCTATCAAAATCTCGACATCGAATTTTTGACATGAATTCAATAATTTCTCTCTCTCTATTTATGTATTACATATAGGCCTATACATAGGTAAGAGAAAGTAAAAAGTATAAATTCGAGTTATCATTTACATTTTGCACTATTTATTTATTTTTATAAAAAAAAGTTGAGAGATATCCAAGAAAAATAAAATAAAACAAAAATTGTTGTTGGCAAAATATTAAAATTGAGGATGACGAGAGAAAAAATTTCACTAAGGTATTTCAATTTGCCTAAACATTAATCATTGACAACTATAATTCGTTTTAATAATCGACAAACAATCAAACAAAATCTAGTCAGGGTTTTTTTCTTTTTTTTTTTTTTTTGCTAGTGTCAGAGCACTCTAATGGCAATATCAGTCTGAGAAACAAGAAATTGTACAGGCCTTTGCACACTTGATGGTGCTGAAAATTTGGGTTTGTCATAATTGTGGCTTAGGACTATCTATAGCCGACCCCTTCAATTTTTTAATGTTTTTATTGAAATTTTGATTTGTTCAATTTCGCTTTATAGGTGTGATCCTTGTCTTCCCCTATTTCCTGAATACACCAGACGTGTCATGAAAAATTGTACAAATTCGTTCCCAGGACATCCTATAATTAATAATAAATTTACATTTTAATTCCATAATAAACATTAAATTCAATTTTCAATAAAAAAAAAAAGACTAATTTTATATAAACTTTCAATGGTTTAGATCAGTGGTTCCCAACCGGTGTGCCCCGGCACCCAAGGGTGCCGCGAGATATTTAGATAAAAAGAAATAAAAATAAAGAGGCGGAAAAAATAAAGTTTTGCTAAAAAAAAGTCAAATGATTAAAATGGAAGCGGCAAAATTTTCCGTAGGTCGGAAAAAATTAAGCTTTGTCAAAAAAGGGTCAAATGATTTTCACGCAATGAAAAAAAAATTGCCCCAGGACGGAAAAAATTTCGTTTTGATAGGGGAAAAAAAAGGAAGGGTGCCGCTAGTGTGTAATATTATTCCCTACGCACCTTTGGGGTGCCGTGGACTTCAAAAGGTTGGGAAACGCTGGTTTAGATTTATTAATAATGAGGAATAGCTCTGAATTTTTAATGAAGAAAGTGAACTCACTCATTTTGCTGGAGAGGATGACAATTCGTCGTCCCCTCGTTTTGTTCAAGTGTCATTAGAAACAAGAATCACATGCAGTAAACAAACTAAACCATAGCAATATACTTGATCGACTGGATGTAAAATCAACACTGAGAATTGTTGCTCTGAACTCTCCGAGATGAATCATCATTGAGTGAATGCAATGGCATAAATTTGACCTGACCGGTTTTGAGGGTTATTTGTGTTTATGCAAGCCAGAGCAGCAATGGAGCTTGACTCCTCCTCGATTACATCATCTGGGGGACAGACACCTTCGCCTAGTTTTACAACCACCCAAAATAATAACCATTATTAACTCCAGATTATTAACATCTGTGACCTTATTTTTCAATCAATGATTCATACATAACTTATCACAAATTCCTATAGTTAAGTTTTTTTTTTTTTTTTTTTATACTAAATTCCAAGAAATATACAAAACTTCTATGATGTGGTCATTGATTACGTCTCTATGTTAAAAATCTCTGATGTCATAGGCTTCGTCATGGTTGATGAAAAAAGGCCTTGAATCCTTCTCGTATGTTAAAAAACAAGCCTCAAACAAAAGTTTTATTTGAATCATAGTATGAGATAAAGGATGTATCAGAATGAACGAAAAAAATTGAGTCATTGCTTTGGTATGGATGTTTTTTCATTATCACTTTAACGGTAATATAAAGTTACTAAGGTCATATGGAAATATCATCAGGCTTTTGAAAAAAAAATCAAAATTTTTCAAGAGGCTGCCAGATTAGATATTAAAATTAAATGGTTTGTATTTTGTTAAGGTCAAAAGGACAAGTGGGTATAGTTGGATATTTATTAAAGATAACAAAATTTGAAATGAAAAAGGCTGATTAGACTAGCCTTCACCACAAACAAAGCTTTCTATTTATTCTTCTGGGATAAGATTTGAGGCTTTAAAATTTACAATGAATAAATTGTGTGAAAAAAAGAATAGGTCTAGATATGCAAAAAAAATATTTTTTTAGTGATAAATAATTTTCGAGATCTATATATTTGAATAACAATCAATGAATACCTCGATTTGTGCTTGACTAGTCATAGATATATTTAACAAATTTGGTAGTATGTTTACATGCAGATGAAAAGAATTAAAAAAATCACACCCAAAAGTGACACAAGTCTAAAAATAGCAACTGTAAGTAATTTAAAAGAATATTGTAGAGAAATCTAAAAAACTGGTGTGACAAGCACAGAACACAACTTTCGATTAACGAAGGTGCTGTTCAACCAGTCACACCAGATTTTTTGTTTATTTTCGAAAGAACGGTACATTTGAATTCAAGATGTAAAATTTATAAACAGCAAAATATTTTCATTTTGTTACTATGGCCATAGGCATAGCCAGGAGGGGGATTTGGGGGTTCAAACCCCCCATGGGACCCAAGCCATGACTAGATATTTAATACAAATTATTTCATATAGGGTAAGAGAAAGTAAAATATAATAAGCTTAATGTACTTTAGCTAAAAAAAAAAAATGATTTATAAATACCCTAAAATAATCTTAAATTTTTGAAAAAAATGTCTTGATCCCCCCCCCCATCAAAAATTTCTGGCTACGCCAATGACCATGGCAATCATTTTTCTTATCTTTACTATGAAGTACTAGAGTAAAGTGTTGGATTGGCCCCCATTCCAAATGAAATAAATAGAGACGGGGTCTAAATGAACTTCGTTGCGGAAAAAGACCTTAATGAAATAAAAAAAAAAAAAAAAAAATACTAAAGTGTGCTTGAAAAGATTTCAAGGGCAAAATGAGGATTTTAACGAACATCTAAAAAATAATTGATTAATGAATTTTAAACAAAATTGTTGGAGCGAATGTTGAGAAAATCGAAAAAAACTGAAAAGCTACATCAGTAACATTGGCGTAGCCAGAAATTTTTGATGGGGGGGGGGATCAAGAAATTTTTTTCAAAAATTTAAGATTACTTCAGGGTATTTATGAATCATTTTGGCCTGTTTTTTTAGCTAGAGTAAATTATTATATTTTACTTTCTCTTACCCTATGTGAAATATAATTTGTATTAAAAATCTAGTCATGACTTGGGTCCCATGGGGGGGGTTGAAACCCCCCTGGCTACGCCTATGATCAGTAAAGTACTAGTACTTTTTTGCCGATTTTGATCAAAAGCATATTTTCACGTCTCAGGGGGTGCCTAACTTAAACATAAAATTTCAACCTCCTAGCTTAATTTCTTCATGCTTTAAATTGAACACATACAGACGGACACCCCCCCCCCCCACACACACACAGACAAACAGGTCATGTTGCTAAAACCACTTTTTTGGACTCTGGGGACCTCAAAACGTGTATATCCATCAAAATCTCTACATCGAATTTTTGACATGAATCCAATACTTGCTCTCTATATATTTATACATAATATATATAGGTAAGAGAAAGTAAAACTAGTGTTAGGGAGAATTATTCATATTCCAAATAATGCACAAACTTGGCCTTAACGATGCCTAATTCCATATGGAAAATATGTGATTAAAATGCTTTGGGACATGAGAAGATGACCCCCAGATCCCTAATTGAAATATTGTTCTTGTAGCCAAACAATCTTGACCTGAATTTTTAAATTTTTACTTTCTCTTACCTATGTATATATGTAATATATATATAGAGAGAAAGTATTGGATTCATTCAAAAATTCGATGTCGAGATTTTGATGGATCTTCACGTTTTGAGGTCCCCTGAATCCAAAAAGTGGTTTTCGCGACATGGTCTGTCTGTGGGTGGGTGGGTGGGTGGGTGGGTGGGTGGGTGTGTGTGTGTGTGTTCAATTTTAAGCATGAAGGAATTGAGCTATGAGGTTGAAATTTTATATTTAAGTTAAACATCTCCCGGACCGGAAAAATAAGCTTTTAATCAAAATCGGCCAAAGAGTACTAGTACTTTACTGATGTACTTTTTCAGTTTTTTTCGATTTTCTCAAAATTTGCTCCAACGATTTTTTTAAAATTCAAAAATCAATTATTTTTTAGATGCTCTTTAAAAAGTATATTCTCATTTTGCAATTAAAATCTTCTGAAGACCACTTTACTCTTGTTTTTTTTTGGCTTGTCTAATTTTTAATAAGATAATTATGATAATTATAGCCAAAATAATGAGTTGAAGTGATGAAATCTTAAGATAGAAAAAGAATTTAATAAAATAAATAATTTTTTTTAAAAAATGAATTAATTATTTAAATAAATTTCGCATTATCAATTAATACACAATAACAAAGACATTAGCAATATTTTATCCTTAAGAATAAGAAACGAAATTCTCTGGCTCATAGACCAAGATAAGTGATAGAAGCAATTTTATGCATTGATAAAGTAGAAATGTAGATCAAAGTATGTGATATGTACTTTGATTGAAAACAATAAAGAACATTCACTGGAGTGAAAATGAAAAAAATGTACTAAATATTGTTTCATTTTAACAACAGGTGTTTTACATACTAATGTAAAGTATATCCGGATGCTTTTAAACATAACAAGGCTTAATTTGTTCATAATTAAATGAAATTTAGGCATGTTACATAATTAAAAAAAAAGAGCCAGACAAGCATTAGGAGATGAATGGTGTGTTGGTCGGTCAATATTTAAGCATTCCCTGAGAGTTTGGCCTCGGGCCAGAGAAAAGAGAACTATATTGATAGAATCAGATAACATTAAATGTACTCTTGATGAAAAGAGATTGAGGTCAGAAAGGTGTCAACAAATGATAGATCGTATGAAACTTTAAAAAGAAAAATGTTTGAATGGACAATGAATTAAACGCATTATCTACGGGCTCGCATGAACTATTATTTTCTTACGAATTTATTTTAGTTGTATATCAAAGGTTTTTTTTCTAGGAATGCTGTTGCGGTTAGAGGCATGCGAATTCAATCCCTACTGAAGCCTAAAAGATGCAATTCAAATCAATGACTTTTCCCCTATCCTTCCTGTATCGACAGGTCTATAGTTAAAATAATAATATGCGCATGCTTAACCAGAGGAGAAGTATATTGCGCCGAAATTTTACCCCTCACTTTCAATACCTTCTTATAATAATAATAAATTGATTATATTTATCGCGAATATGTTTATTAAAGCTGAAGAGATAAAGTGTATTTTTTGAAGATGACCTTATCTAATTAAAGACGAAACTGTTGAGACAGTAGGGGGCATGGGGCGTCCCTACATACATTTTGTACCAGAGGTGTATATTGAATTTTTTCGGGGGGGGGGGGGAACAAAACTCATTTTTAAATATCCTCCTCTCCTCCATACACAAAAATATTTTTAAAATACAGTATATCCCTAAGCCCTGAGGCCCCGGGCTCTCTCAAAGACAAATTTTCTTTACATTTTTTTTTTTTTACCTAAATTTTTCAGTTTTCAACCCCGGGCCCTCTCAAAGGAATTTTTCATTAATTTTTTTTTTTTACTATTTACCATTTTTCAATTATTTACAACCTAGAGAAGGGTCATTTCAAATTTTATTAAAATCGAGATAAAAATAAAAAAAAGATAATTTTAGAGAGGGGGGGGGGGATCGAAGAGTCGAAAAAACTTTTTGAAATGCAGACTTTTAGGGGGAGGAAGAATTTTTATTTTCCATTTGAAAGTTGATAATTTAAATTATTATATTTTTTTGTAAAGCGAGCCAGAACTTGTTTTCCAATGCTTTCCTATGAGGGAGATTTGTGAGCCCCTGATAAGGAGGGTTCCCTACACCTAATTTGACATAATAATAGCCTAAAAACAGCCTCGGAAAATTATCTACCCATTAAAAAAAAAACTTCATGAAAATCGAACCAGTAGTTTCGGAGTCTATGCGTTACAAACAGACAAACTTTCGCTTTTATATAAGAGTATTTATATTTTTAATAAATAGAAATGTGGTCTATAATTAAAAACTCCCATAATAATAATAATATTTAGGTTGCCCTCGGGCTTGGCGAAGTTGGTAGCGCGCCTACCTTGTATACCAAGGATCGAGGGTTCGGATTCCAGGCAGTCCGATGAATTTATTTAAGCCATTTGGATAGCAAATGACTTAAATAAGAAGGACTGGACCCCAATACATATATGGACCCTGTTATGCAATAGTGTGCCAAGCGCTTAAAAATTAAAAATTGAGTTAAGTACGGAATATTGTTTCAAATGCTATAATTAATAGTATTTTTTATGAAATATGTCCTAAAAAATTTATATTTAATGTTACTTGCACAATTGACAAAAAAAATTATATATAATCCAATGAAAACAAAAAGCTTTAATGTTAATTTTCTCAAATCTCGGTAGCTGGCGCTTGACATACTAATGCGTAACAGGGTCCATATATATATAACGGGTATCGTATAAAGTCTTAAATGGCCTAAGTTGCCGAAAAGACTGGGAGTATGTGTGTGTGAATGTGAGTGTGAATGGAAAAAAAAGTGTGTGTTAAAAAAAAATATATATATTTAGGTTAGTTTGAGAGTGAAAGTGGGACTGTGTTTCTCTCCTCCTTTGGTTCAAATCTTCTTTATTAATTTTGCCTACCTCTATTGTCATGTCTAAGCCCTTTAGTATCCAAAACTATCCATATCAAAAGACAGGAGGCGATCCGAAAGAAAATGTAAAGATTAGAGAAGCTCCTTTGAGATAGCAATGAAAACCAAAGCCTGTGTGTTTGGTTGCATATTATGAAAATTGCAGGCGAATCTTTTAAAAGTATTGATGTGATTTTAACTGTCGACTGAGGCTCTAGTTCAAACATTATAAGTATATAGGATAGAGAAATTACAATCACTAAGTCATAAATTTCAATGATTTATTAAAAATTAAATTTTATGAAATCACTTCTAAAGATGATACAATAATGTCAATATACGTATCAATGATCAAAGTTAATTAGTTGTTTCTTGATGGCTGGATGATTATAAAATGAGGATGTGGTGTTTGGGCCGCCAAGATGAAAAAGATACATTTGTTTGACTAATCTTAGATCCTGATGATGAGTGCAAATGACACTCGAAAAAAAAAAAAAAACACCTATTGCGAAAATTTGCCAAGGGATGTCAGAATGGTAGCTAATAATTTAATTCATTTGGTTGATTTTCATTGATCTTTTAACAATGAAATACTTTATAAATGTTATTTATATTGTAGAAATTGTAGATTTCTATCAATTTTTGGAGTAAATACTTCACCTGGCAGTAGTACTTTACCTAAAAAGTTTTTTCAAAAATTTTGAAATTTTCAATTTTTTGACATGTTATGATAAATTACCCTATTTTAAAAAGTTTTTATTCTTTGACATTTTTTTGAAAACTCAATAATTTTTGAAATAATTAAAGAAAAATGTCTTTTTCTTTGTTGATTATTTCATAAACTAAGCTTATTCAGTTTTCGCAAAAATGTCAAAGAATAAAAACTTTTTAAAATAGGGTAATTTATCATAATATGACAAAAAAATTGAAATTTCCAAAATTTTTGAAAAACTTTTTAGGTAAAGTACTACTACTAGGTGAAGTATTTACTCCAAAAGTTGATAGAAATCTACAATTTTAGTGCAAGGAGTCTATACCAAATTCCATCGATCTGGCTGCTCTGGTTTTTAAGCAATCATGTTCACACACACACTTAGAAACACACACACACACACAGACATAATTCCAAAAGAATATACGAGAAAGTTTTGGGGATTGTTTTTAAATATACATAGATCATAAGTAGTTTGGAAGGAAAGTGGTGTAGGTTTTCCGTGAAACATATTTATAAGTAAAATTATTTAGTATATGTGAGGTTTCACCAAGTTTCCCCAACTCCTCCCCCCCACTCCTATCCAAGCCTGCTTGGTAGCATCTATTCTTTTATTCACTCAGTCACATGTACTCCTGAAGATAGGTTAATAGCTCGAAATATATAGAGTTAGAAATTCAATATTTCTTTCATTTACAACTTAGTGAAACCTCACATATACTAAATAATTTTACTTAGATCATAAGTGCCTGTTTATTAATAGCTAACACTAGGCACTTTATAATTAATCAACGAGTGATGATGACACAATAAATTATGTTCAATAGGTCTCAAAATTCACTAAGTATCCAGTGGATTTATTTTTTTTGGATCCAGACTTTCTTTTTAACAGAGCTACAGCCATTATGTACTACAAATTTATTTTAAATCATATTTTTGGGTAAGATTAGTTAGGCAAATTAATAATTTATTTAATTTATTCCCACCTTTCCGATAGGAACTATAAAATGTTTTATTTTTTTCTGTTCTGTTGATAATAAAAGTATTTTTCCTTTTTGTAAGAAAGCAGCCTAACGAATCTTAATAGTTATCTATGAGCGTTTCCGGACTTTTGATATGGATAAAAATATAAAGCTATAATAAGATAGACGCAGCTTTGCAAAATTAAATCGTCTGCTATGCTACCAAAACAGACAAATATTTGTCAACTAAACGAATTTTTTGAGTTGGAGATTTTATTTTAACAGTTTTGAAAAATCATCGCCAGTTTTTTTTTTTGCTATTGTATTTATTCATTATGAAATAATTATATGACCCATTTTTTTTTTAAATTCTTTCATCAACATAATGAGGAAATTTAATTGAAATATTCATTAGGTATTAAATTTCTTCTTCTTTTCTTGATAACAAATAGAAAAATCAAATTATTCATTCATTAGAGCAAGACATTTTCCAGAGGTTTTTTTTTTCTTTTTAATATCATTTTCAAAATAGAATAAATTAGCTTTACAAGAAAATATTATTATTTTTTTTTTAATTAAGGGATCTAATTATATTTTTCATAAATAATCCATAAAGAAAATTAAAATTAAGTAGATAAAGATATACTAGTAAAATGCAGTCAGTATTTTTACTTTTCTACTAACCTTCACAGTCATCATTTACAATTAAAATTAAATTGTAATTATTTATTGTGAGAGAAAATGAAAAATTTTCGAAACTCTACTTTAAAAAAAAAACCATTTCTTTTATATTATTCAAATTCTTATATTTTATTTAAAAAAACATGATTTTAATAGAACACCCCCCCCCCCCCCCAAAAAAAAAGATCAATTTGATATGTTGTCTTTTAAAACTAAAATAAAATAAGGGAGCCTATATTTGAATTGTGAAGAGGATGACAAAGTCAAGGGCAAGTAAATGAGTTTAGAGAAATATACTATATTATTAATTCTTTTTTGTAAATTTTCCCTCACACGGCCACGGCATCGAAACCAGTTGGCCAGTTCCCGGTTTACAGAAAATAAAAAATGGCCATAAAAACAGATTTCCCAGCTCACTCTGTAGATTAAAACACTGTAGAAAGATCGTCATCTTTACAGGAAACAGGACTTCATTCTTAAGTGAGATAATATACTATATTAATAAATAAATAAATTATGGTGAATGTACTTGGATGAACAGATATAGATATTCAGACATAAGTTAATTAAAATAAGAGCGCAGGTCGAGTAATTATATTTACTAACAATCCTCTAGCTAATGTTTCGGTCGTGGGTTAAGCCATCTTCATAATGTGATTGCGTCAAACCGGCATAGAGATAAATCCCATATCTGAAGATGGTCTTAATTCGAGACCGAAACGTTAGCTTTGATTGCATTCATTATCCATAAATTATATTTTATTTCAACATTTTAGCCATCAAGAAAGTCAAGGTTAAGAATATTGATCAAAACCAAAAAAATATTGTAAACTGAAAAGGTAATTTGGAAGCTTCACTTTCAAAATTAGCGAAGTAGCTAGGTATCAAGGTATATAGTATAAAGTATAATTCTTAATTTTTGTAAATAAAAAAAAAAAAAATAGATTTATTAGATATGATTTTGATAGAGTAATTATAACTTGATTTATCAATAGGATATTATGAACTGATAAGCTTCAAGTGTGAATCAACATTACATTTTTTTTATCGTATTTTTTTATAAACTGCATTGTTAATGAAAGTAAAATTTAAAAAAAATCTGGTGTGACTGTCGCATAGCACATAACTTTCTCTTTCTCTTACCTTCGGTAATCGAAAGTTGTGTTCTGTACTTGTCACACCAGATTTTTCGTGTCGACATATATTTAGTTTCCGCCGATATATTATAGTCGGAGAGCTGGCGTTTTTGGCTGATTTTGATCAAAAGCTTATTTTCAGGCACGATGTGGGTGTCTAACTTAAATATAAAATTTCAACCTCCTAGCTCAATTCCTTCATGCTCTAAATTGAACCCAGACACACAGACATACACACCCACACAGACCATGTCGCGAAAAACACTTTTTTTGGATTCAGGGGACCTCAAAATATCCAACAAAAAATCGACATCGAATTTTTGACATGAATCCAATACTTTCTCTCTATATCTATATGTATATTAACATATACGTATAGGTAAGAGAAAGTACAAATAATTTAAATAAATCTAAGATATGATAGATGATCAAAAAATAAAAAGTGATAATTTCTGGACTATGATAAAAAGGGGAAAATAAAACACTCTTTTAGAAAGCAAAGTTAATTCACTTCCTTTGTTGTCACTTCTATTGGGTTAATCAATGATCTATTCCTGGAAGTTTGGCGTATTCACATTTGTATCATTTAAAATTGCAACCCTCGAACCAAATGCATCTCAGCAATAAAAGGATTATAATTTTTAAGAATCAATTTCTCGCCAATTCAAGAAATATCTCAATGATCTGATCGAACAAAAAAATATGCTGATAACAAAATATTATTTTTAATAAATAGAAATAGGCAAAAGGCCCACGGGGCTTGGAGTAGAGGTTAGCGTGCTAACCTCGTATACCAAACGTCGCGGGTTCGGACCCCAGGCAGTCCGATGATTTTATTTAAGCCATTTGGATACCAAATGACTTAAATAAGAATGTCTGGACCCTAAATAATATATATTCATAACGGTTATCGTCAAAAGTCTTAAATGGCCTAAGTTGCCGAAAAGACTGTGTGATGTGTGTGTGAATGTGAGTGTGAATGGGAAAAAAGTGTGAATGTTTAAAAAAAAAAAAAAAAAATAGGCAAAAGCCTATATACATATATATATTATATATATATATATATATATATATATATATATATATCAATATCATCACTTGATCTTTGGCTCAGGGGTAGAGCAATAGCTTCGGGTTCCAAAGGTCAAGGGTTCGAATCCCGTCCCATGTGAAGAATTTATTTCAAATGAATTAGATACAAATCAATTGAAATAAATAGGGATAGAGATGCCGAAAAAGTCGAAAGTTATTTAAGATAATAATTTTATATAAAAGATGATAATAAAAAACGAGATCATCCTAATATTATAAACCCGAGGTGTCAGTATCGAACCCTTGATTTTTTCGATTCATATCAAGTACTACCTTCGACAGGGTTGATTACTGCTCTACTAATCGAAAGTCACTTGGTATAAGACTTTCCCATTTATAAATTTGATTGCCTATAGATAAATAATATCAATAAATTATAATTTATATAACTAAATTGATTCAAGTTAAAAAAAAATTAAAATGAAAAAATATTGATTCATTTGTCTTTTTATTCCCTTTAATATTTTGAATAGGCTAAAAAAAAAAAATGATAATCAATATCGTTATCAAAATGGGTGCAAGGTGAAAGGTGGAGGGGATACTGTCGTATTTTTTTGTGATAAGTCTAAGTAAAACTTTCATTGTGTTTAAGGTAAATAGACCAAAACTTTGGAATATTAAAAAAAGAAGCAGGAAATAAACAATTTAATTTGCACTTTCCGTTCACATATAAATTGTTAATTATTTATCTAAAAATGTTATTAATTTTTAATTTTTCTTTGCACGCTATTATTAAAGTTTATCAAGAAATCAAATTGGAATAAAACATTTTTGAAATCTATGAACAAAAATAATAAATATTTAAGGAGGTTAAGTAGTGTAGATGTTAGGCATGTTTTTCCCGATAAGAAGGAGATGTGTGTCTTAAGAAAAAAAAAAAAAAAAAAAAAAAAAAAAAAAAAACTACGAAAATTTACCAAAATGTCAGAATGGTAATAATTTAATTCTTTTGGTTGATTTTCATTGATCTTTTAAGAATAAATACTTTATAAATGTTATTATATATTATGTATCTTTTATAAAAGCGTATAAATATATAAATATAGGGCAGATATAGGCTAATAGTATATCGGCTGTTAGACTAGCCTGCCATCTATTGCAAGAGTGTTGAACTATTTGACAGATAATTTTTAAATATATCTATTAAGATTATTTTAATATTTTCTCAATTAATGTGTGATTGATAATATAATAATCCATTTTTAAATTTAAAAAAATATAATATTTCAATAAAAAAAAATCTGGTGTGACTGGCGCACAGCACACAACTTTCTCTTACCTTCGGTAATTGAAAGTTGTGTGCTGTGCGCCAGTCACACCAGATTTTTATTCTATGGTAAATCATAAAATTTGAAAGTAATATACTTTTAAATTTTTTTTTTTTTGACCGGATCAAATTTTACAATAGAGGTGTCGCCTACGGGCTTGGTCTAGTTGGTAGCGTGTCTACCTTCTATACCGAACGTCGCGAGTTCGGATCCCAGGCAACCTGATGATTTTATTTAAGCCATTTGGTATCCAAATGGCTTAAATAGAAATGCCTGAACCCCCAATAGATATTATAAATAATATAACGGTTATTGTCAAAGTCTTAAATGGCCTAAGTTGCCGAAAAGACTGTGTGAATGTGTGTGTGAATAAGAAAAAAGTTGATTATTCGAAAGTCAAAGAGACCTTAGCAGCCAAATGACTTAAAAATTGAAATAAAAAAACAATTAAATGTAATCGATAATTGCAAAGTTTAAAAACAATCGCCTAAATTCCCAATTATGATCTCATCATAGTCGAGAATTCAGTATAGCGAAAACACGACAGTGATTGTGAAGGTGATTGCTAGAAACAGAAGAAAGAAGAAGAAACAGAAAAATATTTTCTATTTTATTTTGATTTGTATAAATTTTTATTTTAAATGTACCAATCTATGAATAGTAATTAAAATTACTGTTAAATTATACTGACGACCCTCAAACAGATTTTATGTTGAATAAATAGGCATATGTATTTAATAAAGTATAATTTTTTTTTTTTTTTTTGGAAGGGGAGAGGGGGCGCAAGTTTTCCTAGGGTGTGGCCTTCATTTTTACACTTACTTCATCGTCCATTTCAAAAGGAAAATCATCAATTATTGAATTTAGAGTCTGATTTCTTCTTGGAACTTCTTGATCTTCCAAGAATAAATAACATGTGGTCATAATACCACAATTTTGGGACGTGCACGTCCTCAATGCCAGCTCCCGATTTCTGAGACTGTTTCACCTGTTTAAATAAAAGTATGACTTAAAAATAAAATTAAATAAAACAAAAATCACTTGCCTTGTTCAATTCTTTTTTAAAACAACTTCGAATTGAATTTATTTTTTTAAAACTGTTTCCCTATTTGCTGTGGGGTCTTTTGTTTTAAATAAAACAAGTAAATCATCAAATGCAATGTTCCTCTTTGTTTTATCATGGTAATTGGTATGGGTTAACTTGCCATAAGCATGGCCTTTCCTTATATCACTCAAATACCTCCAGTACAAATTCTCTTCCTGAAGACATAGCCTACTATTTTTTTGATTTTTTTACAATTTGATTTTTATTTTTATTTTTATTTTTGAGGAATAAACATAAAAAGAGTATAAAAATTTTAAATTATTCTTATTGAAAAGAGCAGCCCATGTGTTCTGGTTGAAGGTTGATGAGAGAATGAGTCAAAATTTGACCACGTTTTCAACACTGTCGCTTGACGAAACTGGATTTTGGACTGATTGGAAATCCAACTCATCCTATCACTCCACGTCATCCATTTGTTTTTCCCCACTCACAGGCAGTTTTTGGAGTGACTTCGCTCCATTTTAATGGATGGAGCGATCGTGAATGAACGGCTTAAGAAGAGGAAAAGAGGCTCCAAGCAAATTTTCACATATTTACAAGGAGAGAGGGGATTCCCCTCTCTAAGAAAATGTTTTAAAAATACCTTTAGAAAGGTCATTTTAAAGCATTTCAAACAAAATAAAGAAAATAATAATTCTGCACTAAACACGACACACTAACATACTAAGAATCTTCTATGCATAGTTAATAGTCTATATTAAAAATAATTTTTTTTAAATAAAATAAAAACAACTTGTGTTTTCTTTCTTAGACGAAATGTGACAGATAGCGCACCTGTAAACCAAAAATAAATATTATTGAAAATTTATAGATTTTTAATAATTATACCAAAAAACGAGTTACTACCTGTCACAATTCGTCCAAGAAAGAAAACATTAGTGGTTTTTATTTTATTTAATTGTATTAATTTGGACTGCTTCCACCATTTTATCAAATAATTTTTTTTTTTTGTATTTTTATTAAAACAGTCCCATCTCGGGGTCTAAATGTCGCGACTAAATTTTGAGTTTGAGAAACGCTGAAAGAGAGTACTGGAAGAGTCCTTTGCCTTACATGGCAAAAGAATAATATGCAATAAAGCTCAAATATTTTGGCTAATCTAAATAATAACTGTTATGTTGTGATTTTTCTATGATAATTAATTTTTTCAGCTTATATATTTTTTTTTTAATTTTGTTTGATTTGTCGGCATCGCAGGCCAATCAGAGACTCCTTTTCTATTTATTTCAATTGGTAGCCAATTTGAGTGAAATGCATTTTAGCCTGGGACCTTGCACAAGAAGCGAAAATTCTACCACTGTATTACTTGTACTAAATATAATGTCTTTGAGGAATTCTGTTGGTTAGGTGACCAAATTACAGTATTCCAACAGTAATCAACTAGTTACGTCATTCTACATTGTTTCATTTCTATAGTAATCTTGTCCATAATAGTAAAAAGAAGACAGATGGAGTGAGACATCGGGTCCCATCATGAAGTTTAAAGAACTGGGATGTTTGATTGGATTGGAGATCGACATCAATATTTATTTTTAATAAATAATTAATACTAATGTGGTCTATAATTAAACCTCCTGTAATAATAATAATAACCACAAAAGTTCCTTCATATAGTTTAGTAATTCATTGAAATTTTTTAATTTTTTAATATAACCTATTGAATATTTAACTTAACTACTCAAGTTTTTAATTTTAATATAGCTTCTGTTCGATATTAATATATTATTCTTCTATCCAAAAATATGTAGATTTTTCTTAAAATAAAAAAATTTTGACTAAAATAAATAAATATTTTATATAAGTACTGTATTATTAAATTTGAGGATTCGACCATTTAATTCAAATATCATTATCTTAATAATAAACTTTAGTGATGCTCGGTTTAAATATTGGCATCTTAACTATTAATATATCTAGGGTTGAGCCGCTTTTGCAAAAGGGATATGGGAATAAAATTATTGTAACTGATTCAAATAGAGGCATCTTAACTATTAATATATCTATATTTTAGCTAGTCATATATTATATTTAATAAAAAAATATCAAATATTAGTATTGAACCGACTTTTTATTTCGCCATTATTATGTCAAGGATTTCTTTGCATTAAATAGAATCTATTAACTATAAATATATTGCTTTTTCAGTGTAAAAGGCTAGTGAACAAAATATCTCACTCAATATATTAATAATTTTTCTGTCAAAAGGAGGAGGTGGATCCCTCTGGACCCCTACTCCACCTCTCGGGAACTCCACATGCATTATAAATATATAGAGAGAGAAAGTATTGGTTTCATGTCAAAAATTTGATGTCGAGATTTTGAAGGATATACACGTTTTGAGGTCCCCAGAGTCCAAAAAAGTGTTGCGAAACATGGCCTGTCTGTCTGTGTGAGTGTTCAATTTAAAGCATGAAGGAATTAAGCTACGAGGTTGAAATTTTATATTTGTAAGCACCTCCCTGGAGCGTGAAAATAAGCTTTTAAATAAAATTGGTTAAAGAGTACTAGTAATTTACTGATGCACTTTTTTACTTTTTTTTTTTGATTTTCTCAAATTTTGCTCCAACGATTTTGATTAAAATTCAAAATTCAATTATTTTTTAGAATTTTGGAGTTTGTTGAATTCTTTAGGATTTTTTAGATGCTCTCTAAAATGTATATTCTCATTTTGCCATTGGAATCTTTTGAAGACCACTTTACTCTTGTACTCCATATGAAAGATAAGAGAAATGGTTGTCATGAAAACAAAATATAAATAAATTTCCATGATTAGAAATTTTACATTTTGAATTCAAATGTGCCCTCGGGGCTTGGTGTAGAGCAGTGGTTCCCAACCTTTTTTTGACCCATCGCCCCTTTCTGGAGGTTGACTAACACCTATCGCCCCCCCCCCCTTTACATTTTCATTGTATACCTAATTTTAATTTGAAGTAAAGTGTAAATAATAAAGCTGTTTTATTATTTTAAACAATTTTATTACCGTAGGCCTATATACAGGGCCGCAGACAGACTTGACAGACCCCGGAGCTACTTAGTAATACTTAGTAATACCGCCCCCCCCCAAAAAAAAAAAAAAAAAGTTTTTTTTTTAGTATATAAAAGGCTATTGTGGCTTTCATGCCAACAATTTTTTACACAGTTTTTGACACAACTTTTGAAATAGTTATTCATAGCTTACAATATTTATTTAAACAAAGTTATATAAAATTTTTTCAAAATTTCCTAAACAAAGAGTTACAAAGTTTTAATTTATCGAGGCCAGATCTGGACAGAGGATTTCCGGGGGAATCTGGGGATATGGAAAATTTTTTGAAAATTTGCCACTGAAATCTGCATTTTTAGCTATCCTGAGCCGTGAAAAAGGCTAAACTTGATTTGAGCTTAAAGTGCCCGGGCCCTGAAGAAAAAAATTTCAAGAAAATGATTTTTTTTAATTGAAATTTTAAGATTCGAGCTTAAAGAGCCCGAAGGCTCCCATGAAAAAAATTTCAAAAAAATGATTTTTTTAAATTGAAATTTAGAATTTGAGTTAAAAGTGACGTTTCAATTCTAGATTGGAATTATCTTCAGACTATTTTATTTTTATGATAATATTTTGTCTTCTTCTATCCTGACCATCCTGTAAATAGGAGATTTTTCTCTTTGATTTTTATTTTTTTAAATTTTAGTAAATAATTTTTCTCCCTTTGAATACTCATCGCCCCCCAATCGCCCCCCCGCTTATTTATCGCCCCCCTGAAAACCCAAATCGCCCCCTTGGGGGCGATCGCCCCCAGGTTGGGAACCACTGGTGTAGAGGTTAGCGTGCTAACCTCGTATACCAAACGTCGCGGGTTCGGACCCCAGGCAGTCCGATGATTTTATTTAAGCCATTTGGATACCAAATGGCTTAAATAAGAATGCCTGGACCCCATATATGTATATTAAATCAATAACGGTTATCGTAAATGTCTTATATGGCCTGAGTTGCCGAAAAAACAATGTGAATGTGTGTGTGAGTGGGAGTGTAAGTGTGAATGAGAAAAAAAGTGTGAATTCAAATGTACCCTACTGTTGGGAACTAAATATATTTAAACACAAAAAATCTGGTGTGCCAAGCACAGTACACAACTTTCTCTTCCCGAAAGATAAGAGGTTGATTATCTCAAAAATTATTCAAAAAAAGGTGAAAGAATTAAAGGTTTTTAAAAATAAAGAAATTTATCATATGGCAAGAAAATTACAAATTGCGAAATAAAAAAAAAAAATTATTGGATAGAGTACTATTTACTGTTGTCGTATTTACTTTAAAAGTTTATACACATCTACAGTGTAAAATAATCACGCATTTGAAAAGTACACGAGAAAGTCATATTCACAAATTTTTAAGTCACACAGACAACCCATTAGCTACGTGTGCAGGTTTGGTTGCCTAATCTCATGGCGTTAAGATATTTTATTACGGTCTCACAATTTATAAAATAAATACTACACATGTTCAAATTTTTTATATGTCTTCTGTTTTACTTCCTCATATTTCTAAATGAAAGAAGAATTAAGAAGCTATGGAAAGTATTAAGAATGCAAAAAATTCAAATTTTTCTTTACAAGTTCAAGGCCAGATTTTTTTTTTATTGAATATAACTTTTAATGAATTTATCTTCCCAAGGTTTAACGATTATTGTAAATTAATAAAAAATTATCCTGGTGTGCTATTTTAGTCTCAGGTAGAAACAAACTCCATCTGATTGCAGAGTTATGAAGTCTTATTTTTACTTTCTTTTACCTATATACCATGTTATATGTTAATATAGATAGAAAAAAAGTTTTGGATTCATGTCAAAAATTTAATGTCAAGATTTTAATGGAAATACACGTTTTGAGGTCCCTTGAGTCTAAAAAAATTGATCTCACAAAATGGTCTGTGATCAAAATAAAGTATGAGATCTCAAAATTGGCTCTAACAATTTTGATTAAAATCATAAATCAGTTATTTTTTAGATCATTTTGCTCTCAAAATTGTTTGAAGTATACTATACTCTTGTACAGTGGGCGCCACAATTAAGTTAGAGCCTTAAGTATATGGTGTATAGTGAAATAATTTTAAAACAAAATCTGGTACAGATAATTTTGTTTTACCTTTTCAAATTTAAAATTATTTCACCATTTAACATATACTATTCCATATACTTAAGGCTATCAGGTGGGGACTTAATTGTGGCGCTCACTGTACTTCCTAAGAAAGGTAGGAGAAATGGTTGCCAAGGCAACAAAATGTTTATATCTTTAATTCAAATGTAGCCGGAGGGCCTAACAACGGAAAAAAGCAACAGGCACCATAATCGTTGCGTATAAGCGATAATAAGCGCAGTGAAAGTTCAGTTTGGTGACCCCGTGCATTCATTGCCCTAGTAGCCATCGATATTTGGTATTTAAAAAATATATGCACTAAAGTCAAACCTCCGTAGCCTAAAGGGTTAAAAAATTCAAATGTATCGTACTGTCGGAGGAATAAATATATGTCAGCATATTTCAAAAAAAATCTGGTGTGACAAGCATAGACACAACTTTCAATTACAGAAGATAAGAGAAAGTTGTGAGCTGTGTCGGTCATACCAGATTTATTTTGAAATATGCTGACAATGGAGTATTAAATAACTATCAATAATTAACAAATCCCGTTATCGGTATAGCCCTTTTCTAGACTTTACTTTAAATAGTTACATTCAAATTTCTAAATGTAAATATGTGCTATAATAAAAATCTGAGAATGATGCTTTTCCAGTCTAGTGAGATATTTGCTTACTTTCCCTCTGAAATGATACAATTTTTTTTTTTTTTTTTATAAATTATTGCTAATCTGAATATGTTACATTATTACCACCAATACTTTCTCCTCCTTGAATGTGCCACTGTCTCTCCACCTTCCTTACACCCCCCCCCCTTTTCCAAGACTGGTGTGAACCGGTTATTTCTCTCTAAATTATATAATCTTTTTTTTGTATCAGGGTGCAACCTTCATGAGAAACTGCCTGAGATTTGCTTACATTTGTTTTTACACGTTGTTAGAGCACCAGAGAGGAGTAGTAATTGGAGGAGAAAGAACTTTCTTTAGATATATAAACTTAGAGTTGTTCATGCTGAGTTTCCTCAGGATGTTCAAGTCTTGGAATTTATTTATTTTACTGGCCTTTACGATAGGCTGTGTGTATGGGATACTAATCGGTAAGTCATTCATTACAAAGTGTATGTAAAAGATTAAATATTATGTAAATAACTGATGTCAATAAATTAAGTATAGAGGGTAGAGGTGCCAAAAAAAATACTCTTAATTAACTTTCAAATATTTCAAGCAAAATTTCATTCGTCTATCTCCAGTCAACACTCCAAAATTGAATACATTTTATTATACAGGGTCGCACATTGTACAAGATGGAGGCCCTTAGGCAGTCGAAATTTCGCCCCCACCCCCAAAAAAAAAAAATGTTCAAAATATCCTCACGGGGCTAGTGGAAAAATTGAAATTTAGATACATTTTAAAAATTTTCTTTAAGAATTTTTCATTCAATAAAACATATAATTTTAAAATATGTTTATAAAGTAGGGGAGAAGGTAAATCTTCATAATGATTTCGGACCCCTGCCCCCTGATCCTTCCCCCTGAAAAATAATTATATATACTCCCCTGTGATGCTTGCCACTTTTACCACGGGTCGCAAGTTCGCATCCGCGACAAAAATTAATTTCAATTGAATTGGCTATCAATTTAAATAAAGTTTAATAAATAAGGACGGGGTATAAATGGCCACAGATACCCAAAAATAATTTTAAAAAAATCAAATCTAATGTTGCGGGGCCCCGAAAAAAGGTGGGGCCCATAGACGATCGCCTAATGAGTAATCCGGCACTGGTCGCACAGCACACAACTTTCTCTTAATTTTGGTAATGGATAGTTGTGTTCTGTGCTTTCAAACCAGATTTATTGAGTCGACATATATTTAGTTCCCGTAGTACAGTATAGTATAATTCAAGATGTAAAACAGAAAAATATTTATATTTTTTTACCATGGCAACTATTTCACCTATCTTTCTTATGAAGTTCAAGAGTAAGACCAGAAATAGGCTTGGCAGAAAAAAAAATGATTTGTATAATTGCGTGTCTTCTACACTTCTGGACAGTTTTAGAAAAATACATATGTATTAATAGGAGAATTAAATTCACAAGGTTTTCTGTTTCAATAATATATTAATTTGATGAAACAAAAAGTGTCGAAATGCGCATCAAGTGTTAATATCAAATTAATATATTATTGAAACAGAAAACCTTGTGAATTTAATTCTCCTATTAAAGCATAATGTTTCAACTAGAGCCAACGGTTACCAGTTTAAAATTAACATATGTATTAGTATATAAATTATTAATACAGTATATACTTGAATATACAGAACTCACCACTTGGAGACGGTCTGGAAGTCTACCAGGAGAGCTCTAAATACGAATTGCACTGAAGAGACTCGAATCTGCAAAAAATATAAATAACATCCATTAGAATCTCACTTTTTTCAAAAAAAAAAAAAATCTGGTATGAAAATATGTAAAAAGTTCTAAACGGGACCCCCTTTTGAATCGAAATTTACATGCAAATCCCCATAGGCATTTACAATTGCTTTGAATTTTTTTGCATTCAGGAATGGTAAAATATTAAAGAAATTAATAAACCAAACTTCAGCATCACCACTTGAGGAGGATGGTAAAATATTTTTAGATGTGGCCAAACTTATAAAAACTGAAAAAATTCAAAAATTTTAAACTGGCTGAAAGTTTATATTTCTATGTATTTCAACTACTCGCATATTTTTAGGGGTAATGCTTTAAAAAAATGTAGAAAATTCAAAATAAGAGTCGCTTTAGAGCACATTTTCTATGAAAATTAAATTTTCTCTATATCTCTAAAACTAGATCTGATCGAGCAAAACTTAGGAAATTTTTGGATTCAGGCCTACGGATATAGGAAGAGTTCAAAATACCCC
Source organism: Euborellia annulipes (assembly GCA_023213315.1). Classification (NCBI taxonomy): domain Eukaryota; kingdom Metazoa; phylum Arthropoda; class Insecta; order Dermaptera; family Anisolabididae; genus Euborellia; species Euborellia annulipes. Next base: position 43,905 of record JAKCPI010001728.1, on the reverse strand, counting down.
GGCATAACAATCACTGGTGGCCAGTGTATACAATTCTGTTCAATGCATATACAGTTCAAATTACAAATTCCTCAAGATGACAAAAAATTCCCGAAAAAATGGAAATTGTATTTATTTGATAGAGAATTTTACCCATTTAAATCTCGGTATTGGTATTTAATAAAGGCCATTTAATAGAAGTTTTGGTGTGATATAAAATAAAAATGTTCGAAAATTTTACGATTTTTTACAAGATGAAGGCCAAATATCATCTATTATTATTTTGTAGGATATTTTCCGGATAATTAGACCCACTCTAACCTCAATTTAAAAGATTTATTTTTTTTAATATCCCCAGTCAAAAACAAATTCTAGTTTTAACCTCAGAAGCCTCAATTCCTTTGATGTTTTATTTGCCACTCAGAAAGTAACTTTACTTTAAAACTCAAAACCCTCATTGAAGACTATGAGGTTTAAATATGAATTATTGCTTGATTTGAAATCCTAACTATAACATCGAAACTCTCATTTGAGGTTTTTGGGGTCCAAACCAGTATAGAATAATTTCTATATGGATTGAAGTTTTTGAGGGCCAATTGTAGATTCTGCAGTTCGTTTTGACTCGGGATGGTTGTTGTTAATCTTATTTATTTTTTAGAAAAATGGGTAAAGCCATGCGACTTTAAACAGGATAATTATAGTGCATGTGTAAAGGAACGATTTCAAGAACTAGTCGGAAAAATTGGATCCAAAGGTAATAAATTTTTAATTTTTATTCATAATTCAATCATATTAGTCAAATTAGTTATTGTTAGAAAATAGTAATTTTATTAAGGAATAAAAGCCATCAAACAGAAGATTAGTTGGAAAAATACTGTGGCCCAATGAAAAAATTAAAATTTTTTGAATCACCATACCCGAAACGACACCACTCCTCAAAACTTTGGCCAATGGTAGCGACAAATAAAAACAATTTAGATAAAATATACGGGTATATTTTTTTGGCCGTTTGAAGAATATAAAAACTATGGCCAATGAAAAAATTAATAAAAAGTGATGAGTGACCAGTCACACCAAATTTTAATAATGTTTTCTTTTGTATGTAATTTTTCAGGGATTAAAGAACTTGGTTTAGTTTCTTTGGACCCCCTCAAAGTTGATTTTATGCAGTTGGCACAAACTGGAAATTCGGCAGCCAAATTAAAAATGAACTTTACTGAAATCTCAGTTTGGGGTTTGGACAAACTCAAAGTTCAAGATTATCTGTAAGAGTAAATGAAAAATTTTAATTTTATATTTTATATAAATCATTTTTTTTTTTAAGCTGGAAACCAAATCATGAAATTAATGTTAAAATTTTTGTACCTTCTTATAAAATAGAAGGAAAGTATGATATGTCGGGAAAAATTTTAACATTTCCTCTCACGGGATCTGGACCTTTTAGAATCAACGCTTGTAAGTATTTAAAATATCCCAGGAAAAATCATAGCTCTAGGCCTATTATTAATTCTTTTTTTTTTAGATGATTTTGAAGTGGATACAATTGTGCAACTCGGCTTTAAGAAAAACAAAGGGAAAACTTATTTAATTACCAAAGATCTACATTTGGATTTAAAATTTGCTTTAGAGAAAACTAGAGTATATTTTGGCAATATTTTGAATAATAAAGAATTTACTGATAATATGAATCTGATATTAAATGAGAATATCAAAGACGTCGCTGAAGAAGTTTTGCCTCTTTTAAGAGAAAGCTTCGAATTGACTTTTAAGAATATTATAGAAATGTTTCATGAACACGCGCCTGTTGAAGAGATTATTTTGAATGGACCAACTGGTGATTAGAAGATATATATGAAAAAATTGAATTAAAGTGTTTCATTAATGATTAAAAAGATGTTCCTAGATGTATCGATAAAGCTGAGATTTTTTGCTTTAAAAATTATAAAAATAATGTTTTTTAGGTAACATGTTTAATAAGAGGAACTCTCCCAAGTGTAATTCTGGGATTGGTTGAAAATGATTAAGAGATAATAAATATAGAATTATTGAGCTTCTATGAGTATCTGTTTAAAAAAAAATCAAGATTCAAAATTTTGAAGCCTCTTTTGGAGTGTAGCTATTTAAACAATTTCAGATGTTTTGATTCATCTAGACAACATCCGTCAGCACACGCAACCCGCAACACTGATCACACCAAATCATTCAGTAACAAAAAATTTTCTCAAATCTCCTTAGGCAAATAACAAAGAGTCTCTGGGAGGGTGATTTCGCCATTAGATTCCAATGATCACATATTGGTACCGGGCTATTCGTATCGTTAAGAAATAATTAATTTTCTCGAAAAATGCCTCTCATATATACTAGTACAATAAATCTATCTATAGTATATAGGTCTTTTTAATCATTAACTCTTTAATGACTTAGATCCAGAAAAAGACTAGTTTAAACTTGGAAAGTCCCTTATCTGACAAGGGAGGGCACGACCTTGGATTTCATTTTGGATGAAACTTCGGGTGATGATTGTATACCGTTAGGGGGTTCACCCCTTGAAATAGTAACGCGCAACGCTCAATAGTTTCGGAAAAAATGACGTTTAAAAAATTCAAAGTCCGCTTATATACTAGTTAGGCTTTTTATATGACAATGGCGACAATAGTCTAGCAGGTAGCGTGTCTACCCACCAAACTGGCGCTTGGGGTTCGAATCTCGCCTCGACTTATTTTTTTTTTTATTAAATTATTTATTTTATTGTTTTTATAATTAAATAAATTGATTATTTAATATTATAGATTATTTATTAATAGAGAAATTTTTGTGAACGTAAATGATGTTTGTCTGTTTTCCAACTGATCTTTTAAAAAATAATTCATTGTTCTTGTAAAAATTATTCCGCTTTAATTAATTGTGCTAGATGCCGAAAAATTTTTGTTTCAAATGTTTTTATGATGATTATCATTCAGTCTCACGTTTGTAATAAAAAAGTATAATGTATAAATGCTTATAATGTAAAATCAAGAAATAAGATTGAAACTTTTTACTTATTAATAGCCTAAATTATAGTATTTTGAATAATAGTTTATTAAATAATAGTGTATTTATTTGGTAGTTATTTAAAATATTGCTATTGAATATAATTATGATTTAAAATTTAGTCTTTTTTTTGTTAGCAAAATAACACTATAGTTATTTATTAATAAATAATCTTTAATATTAAATAATAAATTTATTTAATTGTAAAAACAATAAAATAAATATTTTAATTAAAAAAACAAGTCGTGCACGGGATTCGAACCCCAAGCGCCCATTTGGTAGGTAGACACGCTACCTGCTAGACTATTGTCGCCATTGTCATATAAAAAGCCTAACTAGTATATAAGCGAACTTTGAATTTTTTAAACGTCATTTTCTCCGTATCTATTGAGCGTTGCGCGTTACTATTTCAAGGGGTGAACCCCCTAACGGTATACAATCATCACCCGAAGTTTCATCCCAAAATGAAATGCCAAGGTCGTGCCCTCCCCTTGTGAGCTTCAGATTTAATTTTTCATAATTCTTATGTTTAGATACGTAGGTCAGCGTGTGGAACGTCCCCTAGTAGCCATCGATACTTTGTAATTGAAAATATTTATAATCAAATCATACCCCTAAATGGGCTCAGTAGTCGAAAAGGTTTAAAAAAAAAAAAAAAAAAAACTTAGGACACATTACAACAGGAAGTATTCAAGAAGTAAAGATTAGGGATAGAAGATCCCCCTTTTATAAAGAAGATAACAATATTAATTTCTCTTACCCTATATATGAAATATATAGAGAAAATACTTTCTCTCTCTATATATTTCATATATAGGGTAAGAGAAAGTAAAAAGTATTCATTTTTTATATATCCTGAATTTGTAACAAACTTGTGCGCCGAAGGCGGGCGCTAGTATAGTTATAAAAAAATTGCAAAAGTAAGTAAACATGATCTTAATAGATAATCAAAATAAGTACCAAATCAAAATCTTCAAATTTCTTATTGTTTTAGACGTTAAGAAATTGTATTGTGTTTATTGTATGATGATTATTAATTAAGATGAAACAAAAGAGTTTGTTTATTTTTGATAAGCATGGTGAGTTGTTTTTTAACCCCTAACCTCTGTTTGCAAAAAAAAATTTCAGGTGAACTTGATCCGAACATTTCCATAATATCAATCATGCTAATTAAAATCATATAAAAACCAGAGACGTACCGAAATAATTGGGGGCCCGGGGCGTCACTAGAAGAGGGGGCCTATATACATTTTTTGTACCAGAGGTGTATATTGAATTTTTTTTTTGGGGGGGAGCGAACTCATTTTTAAATATTTATAATTTGTGTAAAATACTAATATTAAATATATTTTCTATTCAACCTTTTGTATTTTATTTATTATTCCCAAGGTCTGGAGAGGAAATTAGGTGTGACTGGTCGCACAGTGTGCTTGTCATTCCAGATTTTTTGTGTACACATATGATTAGATTCCAACAGTTCGGTACATTCGAATTTCAAGATGTAAAATTTAAGTATGGGAAATACTTAAATTTTTTTACCATGGCAACCATTTCTCCTATCCTTCCTATGAAGAACAACTGTAAAGTGGTCTTCAGAAGATTTCAATGGCAAAATGAGAATAAACATTTTAAAGAGCATCTAAAAAATAATTGATTTATGAATTTTAATCAATATCGTTGGAGCGAATTTTGAGAAAATCGAAAAAAACTGAAAAAGTGCATCAGTAAAGTACTAGTACTCTTTGGTCGATTTTGATTAAAAGACTATTTTCACGCCTCCTTGGAAGTTCCTTGCTTAAATATAAAATTTCAACCTCCTAGCTCAATTCCTTCATGCTTTAAATAAACGAATGGGCAGACCATGTTGCAAAAACCACTTTTTTGAATTCACGGGACCTCAAAACGTGTATATCCATCAAAATCTCGACATCGAATTTTTGACATGAATCTCATCGTCAATCTTTGTCCTGTAAGTCAGTAAAAAAAATACTTTAGCTGAATTTATTCAAAACCTCTTGTTGTGTGCGTCTAGGCGTAAATATCAAATCAATCAATTCGCTAATAAATTTTTTTCTTAATTTTTTTTATTCCATAAATTATATAAGAATCCAAAGAAGAAATTCCTACTTATATTATACAGTAAATAATTTTTTATTCTAATAAATCCAGCCAAGGACGTATAGGTGAGAGGTGAGAGATATTGATTTAATTTGTATTTCTCAAATTAAATTGATTATATATTTATTTGGTTTGGCAGACGTATTCAAGCTGGTTTACCTTAAACAGAATATGGTAATTTGATTTGTTTATTGTTTAAAAAAAAAAAATGTTAGTTTTATAAAAGAATATTTAAGGGGCCACATGGAAAGACCTCGAGAATGTCATTTTAAAAAGAGTGTAGTGTAAAAGATGATATTGCAATCGAAACTTCTTTTTAGTTTCTTTAATATGTAATATAAAGAATTAGAAAAATAGTGGTATCGCAAAAAAATTGATGTCGAGATTTTCAAGGTTCACTGATATGTGAGTCAAAAAAATCTCCAAAATAGTGTGTCAGCCTGACTCTCTGAGTCAGAATCAGAGCGGATTAAACCAGATTAGGCAGTCGAAATCTCGCTGCCCTGTCATCTAATAATTTCGCCCGGAGTACAATATCTTTTCAGCGCCCCCCCCCCCCCCGTAAAAAAAATATATATATAATAGAAAAAAAAATCTGGTGTGACTGTCGCACCAGATTTTTCGTGTCAACATAAATTTAGTTTCCGCCGATAAATTAGAATTCAAGATGTAAAATTTATAATTATGGAAAAATCATAGAAGATCATAGAAGAAGAGTATCTTCACTATCTCTCTTCTACAGGTATTACCATGGTCAATGCTCTGCCGAATTAAAATCAATTATCCCACCCAATGCAACATATTCACGGAACACAAGAGGGCATCTTCCCAGCATCCCTATGCTGTTCAGATCACGACTAACAGAACAAATCAATTTCATTCTTCCTTTGTCCCCATGACCTCCCGTGATTGGAACAAGCTCCCTGCGTCTATCTTCCCCAAAACCTACAATCTTCAGACTTTCAAGTCTAACCTCAACAGGCATCTTCTCAGTTCCCGCAGTTGAGTTTCCCCTTTATGCTTCTCCTTTTGTTTTTATTTTCTTCCTGGCTGCATGTGACTATTGGTCATTATAGGTCTTCGGACCTTTGCACCCATTCCAAAAAAAAAAAAAAAAATATTTATATTTTGCTACCATGGCAACCTTTTCTTCCAACCTTCCCATGAAGTACAAGAGCAAAGTGGTCTTCAGAAGATTTCAATGGCAAAATGAGAAAATACATTTTAAATAGCATCTAAAAAATAATTGATTTTTGAATTTTAATCAAAATCGTTGGAGCGAATTTTGAGAAAATCGAAAAAAACTGAAAAAAGTACATCTGCAACGTACTAGTACTCTTTGGCCGATTTTGATTAAAAGCTTATTTTCACGCCTCAGGTGGGTGCTTTACTTAAATATAAAATTTCAAACTCCTAGCTCAATTCCTTCATGCTTTAAATTGAACCCAAACAGACACACACACACAGAGACGAGACAGACCATGTCGCGAAAACCACTTTTTGGATTCAGGGGACCTCAAAACGTGTATATCCATCAAAATCTCGACATCGAATTTTTGACATGAATCCAATACTTTCTCTCTATATATATGTATATTAACATATACAGTCAATAGTGCAAGTAAGAGAAAGTAAAAATTATTTTTAAAATTTCCTACACTAAAGACTAGTATGCAAGGGCGGGTCCAGAGGAGTTTTTTCTGGGGAGGGGGGGGGGTTATCTGATGTGACTGGTCGCACAGATTTTTAAAATTTTATATTAAAAATAGCATTTAATTTCCAAGAAAAAATATTTTTTTCAAATCTCGAGAGGGGGAGTAATTATCCCCTCTACCCCCCCCTCCCTTGTATCCGCCCTTGCTAGTATGTTTTCCTCATAAGAAAAACGAGATATAAAAGGTAAATTTAGTTGGCAACAAGCAACATTAATTAATTCGAGCGAAAGGCGGGGTCACAACTAGTTGTGAGGAAAATCTTTGTTCTTAAGATTTCATTCAACTCTGTTGAGTTCTCTCAGGATGTATTCATCGAGGATTTCATTTGTTCTACTGGTGCTTATGTCTGCCTCTGTGCACTTATTACTTATAGGTAAGTTTTTGGTTAGCGAATAATCTTATTATCATACAGCTCACTTCATGCTACATGAAATATTATAGATGCGAAGGCGAGCAAGTTGACATTTAATTAGTGGGAGGTCCATGGGCGTAGATAGTAAAATTGGGTGGGGAGAGAGCAAGAGAACACCCATCCCCCGGGGGGCCTGGGGCTATGGTGTACCCCAACCCCCGCTCAAGTGGTAGTCCGAGGATTTCTCCCTCAATTTTAAATTTAATCTTCTCAAAACCTAAATTAACCTTAATTTCTGATGAAATGTTTGTATTTATTAAAGCTTTTGTGGTGTGAATTATTATTATATACGGTATATACCTATATTTATATTTTTAATAAATAATTAATAGATCTCAATGAAGAGTAGAAAACTGGCTGTGGTGCAGTTGAAAGAAGGAACCTTTTGGGGGGGGGAGCCAGGGGAAATAAAAAACTTTTATATTATTTCGTCTACGTTTCGGGAACGCATCGCTCCCATCTTCAGGACCTATGGCCATCAAATATTTATTAATTTAGTACATATATCATTACAATTATATTATTTACAAAAAGTAGTTATAAAATGCTTACGAATTAATTGTCGAATAATAAATTAATAGTTTTATAAGTATACACAACGAAAAATAATAACGTATATTGTGGATTATATGGACCCTGTTAGGCATTAGTGTGTCAAGCGCCAGCTACCGAGATTTGAGAAAATTAACATTAAAGTTTTTCTGATTTACAATGTTTTGATTAGATTATATATCTTTTTTTTTTTGTCAATTGTGCAAGTAACATTAAATATAAATTTTTTTAGGACATATTTCATTAAAAAAAATAATATTAATTATAGCATTTGAAACAATATTCCGTGCTTAACTCAATTTTAAATTTTTTTTTTGGCGCTTGACACACTAATGCGTAACAGGGTCCATGTAGTAGGCTGGGATGTGTAGAGTAATGGGGTTGAGGAATAATAAACAGCAGATGGACGTCAGGTGGAGCGAAAAGTCTTCTGGTGATTATTCTCCAACCCCATTACCCATTGGTTGTATATTGTGCTGATTGTCTAGCTAAAGGCTGTCGAGGTGTGTTAGCTATTGTGCTGATTGTTTAGCTAACTCACCTCGACAGCCTTTAGCTAGACAATCAGCACAATATACAACTATTTCATTCAATTCATTCATTCTTCCTTTGTCCCCATGACCTCCCGTGACTGGAACAAGCTCCCTGCGTCTATCTTCCCTAAAACCTACAATCTTCAGACTTTCAAGTCTAACCTCAACAGGCATCTTCTCAGTTCCCGCAGTTGAGTTTCCCCTTTATGCTTCTCCTTTTGTTTTTATTTTCTTCCTGGCTGCATGTGACTATTGGTCATTATAGGTCTTCGAACCTTATGCACCCATTCCAAAAAAAAAAAAAAAAAAAAAAAAAATTATTATGCACAATATACGTTATTATTTTTCGTTGTGCATACTTTTATAAAACTATTCATCTATTATTCGACAATTCGTAAGCATATTACAACTTCTTTTTGTAAATAATATAATTGAATGTGATGGCCACAGGTCCTGAAGATGGGAGCGATGCGTTCCCGAAACGTAGAAGAAATAATATAAAAGTTTTTTATTTCCGCTGGCTCCCCTACTTATAGAGTTTCTTCATTCAAATAATTAATACAAAAATATGGTCTATAATTAAAAATTCCCCTAATAATAGAAATTTTTGTACGTAGAAGTATGCTAGAAAATGATCACTTCATTTGAAAAAAAAAAATAGTTTTTTTTTATTTCCAACGGGATCACTCAAAAAAACAGCACACGTTCAGCTTATAGGGAATCCTTGAAATTGGAATGGATAATTGCTAAAAAAACCAAAAGCTAACAACCTTAATATTATCATTTAAAAATAATGACAAAAAATTTGGATCAGAGGAATTTTCTGTGGAGGGGGGCCGGCCCCCCACCTCCAAGGGCCCCCTTAGCTACGCTCATCGGGAGGACGAAGACTGGCAAAACGCTATAGAAAATATCAAGATCGAAGCGACGGGTAAATAACCTTTAACGACATTTTCAAAAAAACAACAGGTTTTATCGATAAATAATAATAAATTAATAAGATGTTAATTTGCTCAAATGCAAATCTGTCTTTTTTTGTACTCACAAAAAACAAACTGATAAATGAAAGTGCTCAAATTGATTTTGAATGTCAAAGATGACGGCAAGATTCAATGCAGTGCGGATCCTAAAGTGCCTGGAGAGACGAGCCTATGAGCTAAGGGCGGATCCAGAGGAGTTTCTCGGGGGGGGGGGGGGTAATCTGGTGTGACTGCTCGCACAGCACACAATTGTTTCTTAATTTCGGGAATTTAAAAGCGCATTCTATACTTGTTTACCAGAATATATATACAAATCAAATTTGTAAGTATTAATTTTTAAAATAGCCCTCGGGGCTTGGCGTAGAGGTTAGCGTGCTAACCTCGTATACCAAACGTCGCGGGTTCGGACCCCGGGCAGTCCGATGATTTTATATAAGGCATTTGGATACCAAATGGCTTATATAAGAATGCCTGGACCCCAATATGTATAAAAATCAATAACGGATATCGTTTAAAGTCTTAAATGGCCCAAGTTGCCGAAAAGACTGTGTGAATGTGTGTGTGATTGTGAGTGTGAATGAGAAAATAGTGTGAATGTTTTTTAATTTTTAAAAATTTTTTTAAATTTTTAAAATTTTACATTAAAAATAAAATTTTTTTCCGAAAAAAAAGTTTTTTCTAAAATCTCGAGGGGGGTAATTACCCTCCTCTTCACCCCCCTCCCTTGTATCCGCCCTTGCTATGAGCATTCAAAGATGACTAGGCATTAAGCCGGCGCATCTATGAATAATATAAGGAAGTGTCTCATAATTTTTCCTTTTAACCTCTCAAGACAAATAGATTCGCAAAAAACGTCTGAACATCTATCTTTACTATTACTAATTACAATTTTTCATTTTTTTCTAATTCAGTCTCCATGTTTTTTTCTTGTTTCTCCCCTTCGCCCTAAGCCAAATTGCAAAATTGAATCTATATGAAATTTCTGATACAAACCCTTTGTAAAAAAAAAAAGAAAAATTTATTCTAAACAGGGGACCCAGCTAAAATACGTTACGCCACTGTATGCAACTCAAAATATTGTATTATTAATAAGGCTAATTTTACTTATTATTATTTTTTTTTTTTTTTGTTTTAGAAAAATGGGTTAAGCCATGCGATTTCAAGGTAAATTTTAATTCATGTGCAAAGGAACGATTTCAAGAAATGATAGGTAAAATAGGACCTAAAGGTATGATAATAATTTGTTTATTGTATTACTTTTAATTTGACTATTTACTATTCAGTAAAAATTCTTAATTTGATAATTATAACATCTCACTTAATATAGGAATATTAAAAGTAATAGCAAGATGAAAAATGGAATCTCATATTCGAAAAGAATGAAGAAAAAAATAAAAATGAAAAGATCTTATGCTTAGATGCACAAGTTCCTGTCCCTTGTCGAGAAATTGAATAAGGAACATTGGCAAAATATATTAGTCGAACAAAATTTCAAGGAAGCTATTCTAGCTTCTGAATGACCCTGCTAAGTCCCCGCTCCTTCAGAAGAAAATAGATAGTTTGAATATAAATTTATTTACGCGTATATAAGCAATGCCTATTAAGCATATAATTCTATGAAGAATAGAAATGGTTATGGTGATGATTGACTATGGAGCTCAATGAGGAAGGCAGCCAGCAGATATATATATATTATATTAGAGATAGATATTATATTATTTCGACGACGTTTCGGGAGCGCGTCGAACCCATATCCAGGACGAAATAATTGTTGCAAAAGAGATGGAGAATTTTATAATGTATTCACAACAACTATTATTAACAAATCTTATGTTACGCATAGTATTTAACAAAATAGCAATTGTATAATGTATTAATTAGGCTGTTACACACCTGAACAGCCTAATTACATCATACAATTGCTATTTTGTTAAATACTATGAGCAACATACGTTTTGTTAATAATTGTTGTTGTGTATACATTATAAAATTCTCCATCTCTTTTGCGCCAATTATTTCGTCCTGAAGATGGTAGCGACGCGCTCCCGAAACGTCGACGAAATAATATAAAAGGTTCTTTTATATCTGCTGGCTGCCTTCCTTATTGAGCTCCTTAGTCAAGCACATAATTCTATAAGATGAACTCTGGTTGCTCGAATGGATTAATTGCGAGATTATGTGTTCATTGTCTTAGGCCATTTGTCATGACTATCAACATGTATTAAAGAAATATAATAAAGATGTAAAATCCCTGTAAAGGGAAAGAAGCAGGGACAGCCAAAAAATAAAGCCTACGCCACGTAAATTTAATTATGCTATCATCAGCATTGTTAGGTGTCAGGAGTTAGTTATACAAACAGAATACAATCAAATAGATGTATTGTGTTCGTATAACAAACAAAAAATTAAAAAATCTGGACTCCAAAATATATATAAGCTTATATTCATAATAACGATTATCGTATAAAGTCTTATATGGCCTAAGTTGCCGAAAAGACTGTGTGAATGTGAGTGCGAATGGGAAAAAAGTGTGAGTATTTAAAAAAAAAGATGATGATTTAATACTCTAAGTTATATTATAATCATGTTGTTAATCATTATGACGTTTTTATTTGTTTTTAAATGAGGATATTCATTAGACTTGAATAATTAAATATATTTAGAATTCAAAGATTACTTACATTAACAGCACGCTGGGGAGCAGGAGTTCAAGGCATTGAAGCATTTTCCAAAGCTCACGGAAGAGACGAAACCCCAAGTCGTTGGGCTTGTGGCAGGTGACTACTTGGTCCAAAAGCAAGTTGCAACTGGAATCAGATATAAAGAAATAGAATTATAAATAAATAATAAAATTGATTCAGGATATAATTAAAGTTTTAATAAGAATTTGAGAAGAAAAGTTATTTTTTATAAAATTTATTTTTATTTGGGTCATTGTTTGTTGATGCAGTAAAGTTTATATATATGAGACTTGATTAAGATTTAAAAAAAAATTAAATTAGTATGTATAGCTTAAAACTTAAGAGATATTAAAATTATGATGTCAATAAATTATATTTTATTTTTTAAAATTTTATTATTTCTTTCCAAATCTGCCAAATTAAGTAAAGTAAACCAGAGTCTGAAGGATTATAACCATTATTGGAGAAGCATTTCATTGATGTATTCACCTTTTTACGATTAAATTTTAAATAACGAAGAATTTGTAATTACCAGAGACAAATTGTGAAGCTGGATATTTTAATATTTAAATTAAAAGTAATGAAAATCAATGCATGCAATGAAAATACTGAACATCACTAAAATTAAAACACTGAAACATATTTGCGACTGTCAATTTTTACTAATATGAACTGTAGCGCAAAGAGTTATACTCTTTGCTGTAGCGGAAAGGATAATTGCCCACTTTTAACCCGTTTGGTAGGTGGCTCTAGCATCGATTATTTTTATTCTTTGGAAGTGAGAAAATTATTCTCTGGGAAATTAGACATCAGAATTCAAATGTTTAATTTAAAAAAAATGCTGGGAATCTTTCTTGGATGTGATGCCCTTTAACCAGTATTTTTTAGCCGGCGGGCCTGGCAAGAAGAAAGAACAACTGCCACCAAGATCAATGTTGTTAAGCAACGCCAAGTGGTGCTGAAAATCGGGATAGGTGGCCCCCGAAAAACAAGACCATTGAACGCCCGCCGGAAGCCATCGATACTGTATAAATATAATTAATAAATAAATATATAAAAGTCAAATGAAAGGCCTCTGCAGCCGAAATGACTTTCTTTAAAAAAAAAAAAAAAAAAAAAAACAGTATTTTTTAAATTAAATTATTTCCTCTGCGGGGAATGTTTAAATCAAAAACAGACGAAACGAGAACTCGGTATAAAACGCAGTGGCAGTTTAGGATTTTTTTGATTGGCGGTCCCGAAATTTTGGATGTTGGCGAAGTGGAAGTAGCACATTAAAGAAGAATAATAAGGGCAATAATTATCTGAACCCTTCAAGCTATTGCCCTATGCAATTTTTTTTAATTTGACCACCCCAAGAAAAAAATGATCCCACTGTTGGATTGCCTATCCAAAATGCGCTTTTGTTCTCATCAAATATTTGACCTTGGTAAATTCCTCCGCTTACTACTACACTACTGAATATCCTATAAAAAAAACTTATTTTGCCAAAAAAAGAAAATTATAAATTCCGGATTAAAAGCAGGAGAGGCATAGAAATTAGTAAGATTAAGAACCCTACCTTCAAAACCACAGGAAGGCAAATGTTAATGGCTGATAGAATTAAGGAAGTCAATCAGAGATGAATGTTAATCGAAGATAAGCAGAAAAAATGACGTCATCTTTGTCCCAGGTTGAAGGTGAACCTACAAAAAAAAAACTTTAATTTAAGGCTATTAATTATAAGGAATTGCTTAATAATAACTTATTCAATTAATAATGTCTATTATAATATGTGAGATGAGTTTCTATTTAATTGATCATATTGCGACTAGGGGTGTTCGATTATGGAAAAAAATAATCGATTATGGAAAAAATAATCGATTATACCTTTTTTCCCTCCCGTGAAATTATTTTACCGTTTTTTTAGTAAAGCGAAATTTTTGCCGCCACGCCGGAAATTTTTTCCGCTGCCGTGATTTTTTTCTCTTCCTTGAAAATCATTTTACCTTCCCCCCCCCACACACACACTAATCGGTTGTGGAAAATAATTGAAATAATCGATTTTTTTTATAATCGATTGTTTTTTAAGAAAATAATCTGAGAAAATCGATTATTTTGCGCACTCCAAATTGCGACCCTTTTGCGAAGTTGAAAAAAAAAAGTTTTTTTTGAGTGCCTCCTCATATCTTCTTAATCTTCTCTATATTTAGTTATTAGTTTATGACTAATGAATATTTATTAAATCTGCTTTTTTTTAGGGATCAAAGAACTTGGTTTGGCGTCTTTGTCTCCTCTTAAGGTGTCATTTATGCAATTGGCTCAAAATGGAAATTCTGCGGCCAAATTAAGAATGAATTTCACAGACATATCAATTTGGGGTTTGGATAAACAAATAGTTCGAGATTTTCAGTGAGTAGGCCCATTAATAAAATATATTAAAATATTTTCACTATTATTAAACAGATATATTTATTTTTGTTTTTTTAGATATAAAGAAAATAATGAAGTTCTTATCGATTCATTTATACCCAATTATAAAATCGAAGGAAAGTATGTTATGTCGGGGAAGATTTTAACATTTCCTCTCACAGGAACTGGACGTTTCACCATCGACGCTTGTAAGTGTTTGTTGAACGAAGTTTTGTATGTGGGTCATTTTCGTAAAAAATGTCCGTTTTCAAAATTTTTACCATATAATCAATTGTTAGGGCACAAATTTTTGAAAGGTCGTCATATGCCAACTCTTGTAAAATATTCTCGAATTTTATACATACATAACTGAAAGAGACAGCGAAATTGAAATTCTTTAATAACCCAGGCCCGAAACGTCAACAGGGTCTTATTCTTCTTTTGTCTTCGCCCTTATTATTTGGAGGTTTGTTAGAAATCCTGGCTAAATTGGGTATTTTCCTCTATTCTTCCTGGAATGGCCGCAAATAAGTTCACATTTGCGAATAATAATAATATCGATATTATGTAGTAAAACAATTTTGTTTTTCAGATGATGTTGAAGTCATCGATGTTTTGAAACTCGATATAGAAAAAAGAAAAGGCAAACATCACTTAGTAATCAAAGATATTCGTTTAGATTTGAAATTCGCTTTTGAGAAGTCACGAATTTATTTTGAGAATCTTTTAAATAACAAAGAATTAAGTGATCATATGAATGCGGTATTAAATGACAATATTAAGGAGGTTTCTGAAGAAGTTTTGCCCCTATTAAGGGAAAGTTTTGAGTTAACTTTTAAAACCCTAATTGACAATTATCATAATGCTTCGCCTTTGGAAGAAATTATGTTAAACCCACCAATCCCTAATTAAATGTGATCATCACCTTGTATTTGTTATATTCCATAGAAATCAATCTAATTTCGATTATTTTATATAAAAGAAAATTCCAGAAGTGGCTGAATGTGTAATGAGTAGTGAGGAGATTCAAGGCAGCCAAAAGCAATAAAGAAAAAAATATATTTATCTTTCGCTTTATTTTACACGCTTGTCGACGTTTCGGCCGATATTCCGGCCTTCATCAGGACAATGTGCTGTTTGCCTTGAGCTCATAGAGGCTCTTGGCAACTCCTGGCAAAACGTTTGTGCGAACATTCGTCGGATGTCATGACTTCTGGTTCAATAGTGTGAAGTCATGGCATCCGACTAATGTTCGCACAAACGTTTTGCCAGGAGTTGCCAAGAGCCTCTATGAGCTCGAGGCAAACAGCATTTTGTCCTGATGAAGGCCGGAATATCGGCCGAAACGTCAACAAGCGTGTAAAATAAAGCGAAAGATAAATATATTTTTTCTTTATTGCTTTTGACTGCCTTGAATCTCCTCACTATTCATAAAAGAAAATTTTTAGATGTTTCCTATTCCAACTAAATGCATTTTATTCTTTGGAAAAGAATAACTGACTTAAACCATCATGGTGAAAACAGGCTCGGAAAAAATTCATTTGAGGATTCGAGAGGGCATTAGAACTAAGATTTTATTCATCCAAATCTCTAATCTTTAATCTAATTATCATCGCATGTATATACAGTATAAATATAACTATAATAAAATTCATGGTGCATCAATAGAACCATATGGATTAAATAAAATATCCTGGCAGTTTGTGACAGGTTACCCAAAATTTGGGCAGCTTTCGCAATGCGTCGGTTATATTATATAATTTATAAGTATGGTTTAATTGTTCACTACGGATTTCGATCTAATGATCCAATCCGATCCAATCTGTAATGCAATGTGTAGTTCAATTTTATTTGCAAGTCCTAAACCATCGATGATGCCTTTTTCCAATTCAGTTAATTTTGGATCCCTTGGATTTTTGAAGTTTCCAAATTTAAATTCAAATTATTAAGAATTTTTTTTTAATTAAAGGGCTCTATTAATTCTATATTTTGTTTTGAAATGGTACAGGTGTCTACATTTCACTTTTGATTAGTTTAAATAGACTTAAAAGAAGGTGGTCTCATATCTTTGACTCAACAAAAAAACATGTTTTTAAATAAAATTGAATTTTTGGCAAATTTTTTCATTAAGCTTTTTATAATTAGTTTTTCAATTAGATATGTTTTATATATATAATATGAATTTTGTTAAATTTGCAATCTATCATGATTTATTTTAATATTTTCACGTGGTCTCATATTTTTGTCTCGCACTATATATATATATCCTCTCTATTCGATGGAAAATTGTATTGTCCAAGTACAAGTTAATTAGAGATAATAAGACTTAGATTGTTTTTGTACATTCTCCTATGAACGTGAGAAAAACAGAACCTTCTTTTTTAAAGTTTCTAATGTATTTAAAAGCTGAGAATCGGTGGATTTGGTTCACTTATGTCACTAGAAATATCTTGCCTATCTCAACTAAATTTTTTTTAAAAGTGGACTCGATACAATACAATTCTCCATCGTTGAATTGTCTTAAATGTTAAAATAGTAAGTTAATAATGGCTTATAGATAAAAGTAATGTAAACTTTCAGTTTTATAATCGTCTTTGGGATTTTATTTTAAATTTGTGATTGATTTTAATGAATATGATAACAAATGGGAATTTCGAATAAAAATTATAGTTAAAATAATATGATTAAATTAATTATAAATGTGTTTCTTTCAAAAAATAATAAAATTTTGACAAATCCTGGCCATTATAAAATTAAAAAAAAAAAAAAATGATTTTAGAAGTTTATCTGAATAATAAAATTTGAAATTTTATATTTAATATAAATTATCTATCAAGATTATAATAAATATATCACAAATTTAAAAATTAAAAGTGTATTTTTAATTATTTAATAAGTATAAAATTGATAATCAGGTTATGACTTACCTATATGAATGGGATAGTTGACATTTTCCATTTCACGTTTGATGTAAATATGTTCTATGGCCTCCATGTATAATTAATTCAATTATATTATTAAACAAATTAATATAAAACTGAAGAAATAAGTAAATAATCACTTTGAGATCACTTTTGAAATTGACGTTTGTTAAAGCGGCACAAATTCCTGTGACGTCATCAGCTGTGGAGCAGAGCAGTCAATCTTTGAGCATCAAAATCACTAAAAAAAAATTAATATTTAAATTTTATGATTAGACAAAAATATAATTGAATAAAAATCTTTTACATTAGAGTGAGGTGGATAGCTGAGTAGATTTTGTGGTAAGAAATAAAGAAAAGAATAATTACAGTTAGATTTATTTCATTTATTAAGTCAAACCGACGTTTCGGTCGGATATCCGACCATCTTCAGGGCTGAAGTGTCTCAAAAAATTCCTCATCTAAGCTGACTAACATAGCCTTTGGTCCTTATTTAATAGCAAGAAAATTTTTACACAATTGTACCATAACTTTTTGAGGAATTTTATTGACACACTTCAGCTCTCAAGATGGTCGTATATCTGACCGAAACGTCGTGACTTAATAAACGATATAAATCTAGCTGCAATTGCTTTTTTCTTCATTCTTTACTACAAAAAACTTTTAGTTTTTTTATGTACTGTTAAGTAAATTAATTTTTTCCCCTTTTTACATAATGGTAAGTCACCGGCTCTTCTTCCATTTTGAAGTTTTTCTCCTTTAAACACCAATAATTTAAAATTAAAAGTATATATTTTAATTTTTTTTAGTAATTAACCTTTCTGTAAAGGTCTGAGCCCTAAAAGCTTTATCGTCGGAGAGATTGATGTATATATAAAATAACCAATTTGAATAATAGGAAAAAATTGTTGCAAGATGATTTTGGTAAAAATAAAAAATAAAAACTACATGCACAAAATATATAAATTTATTATTATTACTTTATATTTAAGAATATAAATATATCAGTGGCCACTGGCCCAGGAAGGCATATGGAAGTTCAACCCCCAGCACAAAATGCAAAAATTAAATAAATAAAAATAAGGTAAAGTTAAAATTTTGAACTCTGTTAAAAATTATTTAAAATATTTTATATTCTTTAAATTAATTGCAAGGAGTAGTGGCTGAATGTATAATTAATAATAAAGAAAACAAGGCAGCCGAAAGTAAATTAAGATAAAATATTCTTCTCGCTTTATTTAACACAAATGTCGATGTTTGGGCAGATTATTCCACCCTTCTTCAGGACATATGCAATGTTTGCCTCGAGCTTAGAGGGGCTTTTGGCAACTCCTGACATATCCGACGAATGTTCGCACCTAGAATATGTCAGGAGTTACCAAGAGCCCCTATAAGCTCGAGGCAAACTTTGCACATGTCCTGATGATGGCCGGAATAATCGACCGAAACATGGACATTTGTGTTAAATAAAGCGAGAAGAATATTTTATCTTAATTTACTTTGGGCTGACTTGTTCTCCTGATTATTAATTCTTTAAAATTTGTGCGGGGTGCGGACCACCGTGCAAACAGGGTGCAAACCACCCCAGTCAAACAAAATTTTGACCCTTTCAAAGATTCCAGAAAAAAACGAAGGACCTTCTTAGAACCTGTTTTTTTAAGTATATTTCTAAATAATATATAGAGAAATGAATTTTACCTTATAATATAAATTTTGTATTTTCAATATATTCAAATTTTTTTGTTCTTTCGACATTCAAACCAATTCCTGTTTTCATTTATTTCTTCAAGTATCTTATCAGTGATTATCTTCATTCTTCCCGACAAGTTATATCTTATAGAAAGGTTTTCTCAAACGATTAGATAACAGGAAGAGAGGATATCAGCCAAAAGGGATAGCATCTATCAAATGAAAATCCCATTACAATATATAAATTTTATATAGGTCCTACATTATATTTGACCATATAGACTGATGAGAATACGACATCTTATATACATATTTTTAATTTTATTTTATATATATAGAGATATATAATTTTGTATATATTAATATATAACAACTCTCTCTGCATCTTTAGGTGACATTCTCTCTTCCTATAAATTGGTCTATAAAAATTTTATTAAAATAGGATCCTTTGTGTTCATTAATCAACTGTTGAATTAAATTTTCAATATAATCCATATTCTTATTTCTAAGCAATATGAATTTGAAGATGAGATTTAAGATGTTCTGAGTGAGTAAATGTTTGATTGCAAAAGACACAATTTAAAGATTCATTAGTATGATAAGTTATACGGTGTGTTTTAAGTTTACTTGGACATTGAAATTGTTTCTCACCGGTGTGAGTACGGAGATGCCTTTTCAAGCCACTTTTTAAAGAAAATAATTTAGTGCAAATGTCACATTGGTAAGATTTCTCACCGGTGTGAATTAAGAGATGTTTTTTAAGATTATTTGAAAAAGAAAACATTTTCTCACAAAATTCACATTTAAAAGGCCTCTCACCAGTGTGGATGAGAAAATGTTTTTTAAGATTACTTGAATTTGCAAAAATTTTATTGCAAATTACACATATGAATGGCTTCTCCCCAGTATGAATTCGGTGATGTTTTCTAAGATTGCTTGAATTAGAAAAAATCTTATTGCAAATTTCACATGTAAATTTATCATTAACTTTATGAGTATTCATATGGATTTTATGAATGTAAAAATTGTTAGTTTTCTCTTTGCATAGATAACATTCATAAATTTTTTTCTCATTGTTTTTTAGCGGAATTTCAAATTGTAGTTTTTCGACTTTGAAGATTATTTCCTTCTTTTGCGAATTTAATATTTTATTATCTATTACATTTTTAGGTACTAAAAAATAAAACAAAAAGTTTAATAATAATATGTGAGTTAAAAGTAAATTGAATTAATTAATTACCTTTTTTTCAATTTCATAAATATATTTTCACTTATAATTATTGAATTAATTGTGATTTTAAAACATTTCTTCTGATGTTTTTCAAGATAAAATAAACTTATGAAATTTGTGTTGCACAAGACACAGAGAAATACAGGTCCTGAAATAAATTTTATTGATTAAAGACTATCATTTAGCACACATGATTTATAGACGCAATGGCGCCTTGAATCCCCCCCCCTCCAATAGGGGTCACAAAATTTTATTTTAATCACTCCTTAAATCAGCGTTTTCCAAACTGGGAGGCGCGGACTAGTCTAAGGGGAGGCGCAAATATAATAACCACAGAACTTTTCAAATAATTGTTAGTTTTAAATATAAAATAAATGAAAAAAATATTTTTATATAAATTTATATTTTTAAGCATTGGAAATTTTTGTTTTTGCATTATTTTATAAAATAGGGGGTGGGGGAGGCGTCTTACGATTATTAAATGGTATATTGCTTTGACTAGATCTCTAGAACTAAAGGTTTTTTTTTTTTTTTAATTTTACACGTATTTCATTGCTTCGGTTTTGGAAGCTTTGAATATGTAACTTTTATAAATTTTAAATAACATAATTATATGTGTGATGCGTAAAGTGAAAAGGGACCTTTTGTCGGTGAAGTAAAATTATCGGTACAGGCATTTTAGTCGAATTAGGTAAAAAAATATCGATTTTTGGGTTTCGATTCAATACAATTCTGCAATTTTAGCGATGAGAATCCGATAAATATTACAAAATAATCGATTTAGTATCGTAAATATAGTTTTTCATTGTGTTTAAAAGTGTTTTCCTCAAAATCCAGTTTTTTATATATATATAACTTTGAAAGGCTGTGAGACAGACAGACAGATAAATTTTTAAAGAACATATCTCATGGATCTTTGAATATGAATTGTGAAAATATTTTTAAAATATAGAGAATAAAGAAGGACTGAGCGAGTGAACAGGAAGATATTCATATTCAACCCCCCTTCGCCAAGATGATCCAGAAGAAAGTAATTCTAAGATCTATAAAAAAGCGACAACAAAATTCTGAATAGATAATTAAGAATAAACATAGTGAAGCTGTAAAAAGCTGGGAGACTAAATTCTTGATGCGCCATAAGACTCTAACTTTAGATAATGTTGAATTTTTCATATATACCGGTATATATATATATATATATATCTGAGTTTATTTTAAATTAGAATTTAAAAATAAAATACTTATAAGATAAATCATCATATATAAAATTGAAACATGTTTAAATGTCAAAGTTAAAAGAGGTTAAATATTACCTATATGAATTGGATAACGTTTGTCCATCTCAATATTTCTAAAATTCTCTTTTTCCATTGTTTGCATGATTATTTATGATTTTAAAAAACTAAATTATATAATTTTTTATTATAAAATGGTCTACTTTTAAAAGTAGTTTGACAAATTTGCCCTTGAAATAAAATTACATAATCAATAAATTTATTAGCGCGAAAAACAACGAAAATAAGAGAAAGTAAAAATGGTAGACTTAAATTCTTATACTATCGACGGCAGATTATTTAAATCTCAGATAAGAAAAAATCATTTTATGAATTATTAAAATTCAAATGCAACTCTCCCAACATTGAATGTATCCCCCAGCAAATGGCTTCGAAAGTAAAATCTAACTAGGGGATGATTTTTTCTTGTTATTGTTTAAGGTCTTTTTCGGCAACGGAAGCCATTTAGAGACATCCCTATTTTATTTCAAATGGTTGGTAGCCAATTTTATAAAATAAAAAGAAAATTAATTTTCGAAAAACTTTGTCGGTCCAATATAAGACAGATCTAACTCAAAAAATGCAATTTTGAGTTTTTTGCATAGATTGAGCGCGAGCAAATGAGCCATCTTGGATTTTTGGAACGGGGGGGGGGGGGGGGGGGGCGTGAAAGAGTGAATCATCTCTATAAAAAACCTGAAATATTTCGGTGCAAGAAAGGATCATCTTGGAGTTTTTCCCAAAAATTACTGAAGAAAAAATAATAATATCAAGGAAAGTTTGCAGGAGCAGAGACTGACAGACGATTTTTTTTCTTTGAATATTTTATTAGCCGTTTCGGTCTCGATAGAGGACATCTTCAGGGCCCAACAAGTGTCAAGGAAATATATATAATTTGCATTTGGCAGCTATATGTAATGATGCTCATCAGGTTATCTCTCAGATCTTTAAATGAAGAAAAAAATGTGGCTGCCAGTCTCTGCTCCTGCAATCTTTCCTTGATACAACTCAACAGCAACAACTACAATACTAAAAATAATAATGGTATTGGAAAAAACCTTTGGAAATTCATAGGAGAGGTCTATGATGTGATGATTCGTGCAAAATTTCAGCATTCGGACAACGCAGGCAACGGCTATGAACGGAAAGGAAAAGCAGAAACTTTAATCGGCTTTCCTGAAAAATCACTTTTTTTTTAGTTAGACTGGTCTTGAACTGGACCCACTGCTTAAGGGATCCCTAGTGACGAGTGACCTTCAAGGGCATGTTTCTGGCCTGAGGACTCATTCTTATGTTGTTGTTGTTGTCTCTTAACACACATTAGGAAGTCACCTTTTCCTATCCCACATGTCTTCTTTTCAATTAGCAGTAACCAGGTTCTCTCGATACTTTACTCACTAAATGTATCGTTTCAAAATTTCCATATTATACAAGTATCGATCCTGGTTGGGTAGGCCAAATGATTAATGTATGGATATTTGATTTGAGTATTGCTGAATCCCTAAAAAATAAATAAATATACATGTATATATATATATATATATATCAAAATAGAAACTTTTTGTATAAAAACAATTTCCAGCTCTTTCTTTTAATACATCTAGGCTTATAGCTAATTAAATTTATTAACTAGACTTAATTCATTAATTATATTACCTATAAATAAATAAATAGAAACGTACCGTATATGAAATTTATATATTTTAAATCTAATATATAATATATTTTAATAAATAATTTTTTATGGCAAATCACACATATTTTCTCATTGGGAAGATTATCAGGTACACTATTACCAGTAAGTGTCTTCTTCCAGTTACAAAATTGATAGTTTAGATGCTACTTTTCTAGCTGATTTCTTCTCCATTTAATTTTTAAGTAAATATTTTTTTTGCTAATAAAAATAACATCTAAAATAATTTCTAACTAGAATGAATCAAAAGATGTCTTTTAAGGTTACTTGATTGGGAAAACATTCTAAGGCAAATGTCACATTTGAAAGGTTTTACACCAGAATGTATAAGAAAATGTGTTTTAAGTATTCTTGAACTGGAAAACTTTTTATTGCAAATGTCACATTCAAATGGTTTCTCACCAGTATGAATTCTTAAATGTGTTTTTAGAGAACTGGCTTGCGAAAACATTCTATTACAAATGTCACATTCAAAAGGCTTCTCTCCAGTATGAATTAAAAGATGTCTTTTAATGTCATTGGATTGGGCAAACATTTTATGACAGATATCACATGGGTAAAGTTTCTCACCAGTATGTATACGAACATGTTTTTTAAGATTGCTTGATTGGGAAAACATTTTATTGCATATTTTACAATGAAAAGGTTTCTCGCCAGTATGAATTCGAATATGTCTTTTAAGTGAACTTGATTGTGGAAATGATTTATTGCAGACATGGCACTGGTATTGATCATCTACTTTGTGAGTTTGAAAATGAAGTTTATGAACTTGAAAATTTCTTGATATTTTCTTACATATAAAGCATTCGTATATTTTCTTCTCATCATTTTGTATTTGATTTTGAAAGTCCACAGGAAATTCATATTTTTCTTTATAAAAATCATAGCTTAGGTCATCTTTATTTGAAGATAATCTATGATTTATTCTCAAATTTCGTGCTAAAAAAATATTCATTTTAAATTGCCTATATAAAGACCATTATTGTAAAAATTATTATTATTACCTTGGGACTCTTGCATAAAAATGTTTTTATTCGAGCAACATGTGTCAATTTTCATTTCAATACATTTTTTTTGATGCTTACCAAGAAAAAATAAATTTATAAAATTTGTTTTACAATATACACAGAGATATACTGGACCTGAAAAAAAAATATTTAGTTAGTAACGGTGGCGAAATGAATTTTAGCTCGGCCCAGCCGCAACCTTTTTTTCGGGCCCCATTCAGGGCCGAAAACGAAATTTTGAGAAAATTTTTTTTTTGAAATTTTGGCGACTTGAAGAAAATTTACCTTTTTTTTGGGGGAACAAAATTTTTGCCTCGTTGTCCGTAATTTTTTCTTTTCCCGTCAAAATCTTTTTACCTTATTTGGGAGGAATCAGATTTTTGCCACGGACAATTTTTTTGCCCTACCGTCAAAATCAGTTTAGCTTTTTGCCAGCAAGGCCCGGCCCGCGGGCCTCCCTAAGGTCCGGGGCTCCCCCCCCCCTCGCACCGCGGGGTTTGCGGAGGTGTACGTTACGCCACTGGTAAGTAAGTTATATAAGAGAAAAGATTCAGAAAGGTAAGCGAAATAGCTATATATATTATAATATATAGCCAGTAGGTTCTAGTAAAATATTTTTGTATCTGCTCCTTTAAAAAAACTATGAATTTATGAGGTGTTCCCTTTCGGGAGTAGGAAGAAATAAGAATGTGAAGTTTACAAGACTCTATGACAGAAGGCAAAAAAAGAAATCTACATAAACTGTCTACAATATTGTTTAGAAGTTACAGAAGAGGCATGAATTAAATTAGGTTGTTAAAAACTTGCTAAGAAATGTTTGTGAGAAATCCAAAATAGATTAAAGGAGAGAAAGATACAGGAGAATACTACAAGAGAGTCAGTGAAGAGAGAACTACCTTCTTCACGCCATTGAAAATATATAAAGAAGGGACAGACATGTAAAGAACAGAAGGACTGCCGGTCCCAGCTCGGGTAGCTCGTGGTCGCCATCCACGTACCCACAAGATGTGGGCCCCTGAGCATCAGTGAAGAGAGAACTATCTATTTGAAATATATATATATATATTTAACGAGACTGTGAGTGTTTGGTATCCAAATGGCTCTAGAAGCAAAATGCTCGATGCCAAAACATTTTGATCGAAAACGTTTTTGCTCGATCGGTGTGCGTTGGCATCGAGCAAAACGTTTTGCTAGATTGGTGTGCGTGCAGCCTTATACAGTGGAATGACAGAATAAAGAAAGGGATTTATATCTTATATTTATCATTGAAAAAATATTAAATCAATATCGCCATTTTGTGTACTTAATTTTAATTTGAAAATCATCACTAAAATAAATTTATTTTATTGAGATATATATTTAATTATTATAATTTAATTTGTTAATTATATATATATGTCAAATTTTCTGGAGGTTAAATATTACCTATATGTATTGGATATTTCATTTCCATATGACACTTGGCAGGAATTTGATGTTCCATGATTTGTATATTATTTAAGTATTATTTTACTCAAATAATTTTCGAATATAACTGATGAATAAATACAAATATTTGAAAACAAACATAAATCACTGTTTTAAAGAGAAACTTTGACAGACCACTTTAATGAACCCTTTTTAATCTCTAGAGCGCGCTGCTCCTCTAAATTTTATAATCTAATAATAATACAAATTTTGTTTACTACTTTTTTAAATAGATTTTATAAATATCTCATCATGTCAAATTTCTTTAAAAAATTTCAAAATATTCTCTTCTCGAAAAATACATACCAGATAAATATAATAATAAATTTGTTTTCAAGTACGAGTTTGTGAATGTGACGCCTGTTACCATGGCAACTGTTAAAAATCAACAACTTTAACAAAGCCAACAATGGAAACTCTGTCGGTCTAATAAATGGCAGGCTGGTTAACAAAAAAAATAAAAAAAATAAATAAAATAACACCCAACTTGAGTTAGAGAAAATAAATAAAATAAAAACTAATTTTATATTAGGTTTGACTCAAGGATCTTTGGATTATGAAACGAATTCATTTATCTATTGGGCTACAAAATAATTGAGATGAAATCAAATAAGGATTATTTGAGTTAGTCAACATATGGAAATTACATTTTTTAAATTATTTATGCTTTATTGTTCAGTTAGTATTATTAAGAGATCAGGGCCGGAACTAGGAGATTTTTTAGGGGGGCAAAATTTAATTTGCCGCCCACTCCTTAAAATTTTCTATACAAAATTCATATCATTTTACCTTTTTTTAGTAAATCTTTCTTTAATTGCCGCCCCCTGATATCTGCCGCCCGGGGCAACGCACCCACTGCCCCCCCCCCTAGATCCGGCCCTGTAAGAGATCATTAAACATATGTGAATATTTAAACGTTGATAAATTAATCATAGAATCATAATTTAATAGGGTATATGAGCTTCGAATACAAATTTTACCTCTCTATATCTCCCGGACCGTTCACTTTAGCGTGATTATGTACTAGACCATTTTTGTTTGTAATTTAATTTATATTATTTTTTGTATAGATGAATTTTTGCGGAAAACCGCATAGTTTTCGAGATATTTGCGAAAGGCCCCGGTACTGGAAGTGCTGATTCTAGAGTATCTATGCATCACAATGCAACCTATTCTGAAAATATTAGCCTTCAGAAAACTCTTGACCATTTTTGTCGCCAGCTCTTGGACTATCCTCTCTTCATGCCAAAGTTTAATTCACCAGTCGAAGGATCGTCAAAGAACTATATCCTGCACTGGAGATGGCCAGGCATTAGGCTGGCCGAAATATTTGCAAATAATATGGTATAAGGCGATTCCTGAAAATTTTTGCTGTTTTATTTCTTCCGTCAAATCATCCTCTGAAACCAGCAACAATTCAGATATTCGTATTATATTTATATTATTTATATTTATTCCATACTTCCCATATATGAAATCAAAG
Organism: Euborellia annulipes; assembly: GCA_023213315.1. Classification (NCBI taxonomy): domain Eukaryota; kingdom Metazoa; phylum Arthropoda; class Insecta; order Dermaptera; family Anisolabididae; genus Euborellia; species Euborellia annulipes. The sequence continues at coordinate 16,749 of JAKCPI010001728.1, read as the reverse complement.
ACAATGTGGAGGATAGGCCGTAATACAGATTGAAGACGAAATAAAACAATACTTCTTTTCGGCCCGAATTATTTAATTTTCCTCTGTCGACGATCCGTCGCCCATTTCCAGGACCTATATTACAAGCAATACATATAATCAGAATTATTATTATTATTTTTTTTTATATACATACACATCAATCACACTCAACAGGCAGAAAGGCATTATAAATCTACTTACAAAGGTGTTAAAAAATTCTTAGCTCTGCTTCGTTCAGTTGTTAGCTAAGTTAGAATGTTAGTATATTTTATACTATACCAATTCCTCTGGGTGCACATATCCTGAGCCACCATCAGAGTTAATGCAAGGCTGTCCGGTCCGCGACATATATATATAACGTCACATGTCACTGAGTAGGGGGAGATATAGCTCATTAGATGGTCAAAAAATAAATAATTCGGGGCGAAAAGAAGTCTTGTTTTATTTCGTCTTCATATAAGAAATTTTAATCTATAAAACATTGAAAAGGACTGGATTAATAAATGATAAATATACAAATATATAAGATTTATTAGCTTAAATTTATAAAAATATTATTTTAAAATGAATAAAATAGAAAATGGAATGTAAAAGTGTCAACTCTTTTACCATATGGTTTCAGGGACTAGTAAATAAAATATATTATGATGCAAATGTTAGCTGGAGTTTGGAATCAGGCGACCCAGGAGGGTGTTTACCTCCACCAAAAAAATTTTTATGAGTGGAATAATGGTTAGCTGCCGAAACGTTATAACAAAATTTGTCTTTTTATTGCTATATCAATTATAATTTATTTTAAAGAGGCGAAAATTGGAAAGTTTTCTCACACAACTGTTCCTTGAAATCAAATTTTTTAGTTGCACTTGATTATAAAATTTTATTGGTAGTTAATTTGCGATTTAGTTCATGATTCGACTTTTACTTTAAGAACCGGACCTCTTAGATTCTAATTTTTAAAAATTTCAATATTTGAACAATATAGGCTAATATTTGAGCAAAATATATTCTTTGTTCTAGTCCTTGATTATTTTATCTAAATATTAATAAATTTGTATAAACACAGTTTAGCTTTTAAATTAACGAGGAAAGCTGATTTGGAATTTCTAATTGACAAATTTGCCTCACTGAAAAATTTCAAGAAAATGAATTTTAATATAATTTTAAGGTTGGAGCACAAAGGACCCGGGTCGCGGGGATATACCCCCCCCCCCCTGCCTCCCTCTGTTTGCGGCCCTGTCTATAATATATATGAGCTAATATTAAAAACAGCAAGATATTGTGAAATTTGCTATTTGTGTAAATTGATTGAAAATTGAAGGCGTACGCGGTTTCTCATATTTTTTATGAACTTTTGGGGCGCTTATCCAAAATTTATTAGAAACTAATAGAATCATATACTTATTAGAAATAATACTTCTATACAATCCTTCACAAATAATACATTAACATTATACTTATAATAATATAAAAAATAAAAATTAATTATTTAAAAACATTCGAAAAATAAAAACGAGCCTATATATAAAAATAAAATTTTTTTTTTTCGTTATTACAATAAAAAAATATTATATGGAGATATTGCACTTTTTATAGTTTTTTTTTTTTTTTATTAAAAAAGAATAAAGTTTTATGATACGTAAATAAGATATTTATTTAAAAATCATTTATTTGATTATTTTAATTATAAAAATATAAATTGATATATATTTAATATATTTATAGGTATTAAATAAGCGTCAAGTTTTTCTAATAATTTATAACTTGCTTGAATGGAATGTTTATTTTTAATTATACCAATATCTTATTTCCTAATAATCCCCCCCCCCCCCCCATTCCCCACCATCACTACACGAGAGGAATTTTTTAAGAAAGGACCTATTCTAATAAGGACAAATTTTTATATTCCATTTTAATAAAATATATGCCATCGCTTAGAGAGAGATTATGACTGTTGTGTTATGGGTCAGATTCAGATGCCGAAAAAACGCCATGTATGGGTGAATTTGCCTATACTCGTACTTGTAAACCATTTGCTATGAGGGTGGTTAAAAAAAACACTTTTTTAGATTTAAACCAGCTGGAGGGGGACCAGGGGGACGAAGCCGAATGCGGGCACTCTTCTTAGTATAATATACCTGGTAAATGCATTGCGTTGCGAATGACCACACGCAGATCTTAACGCCTCGTTAAATAGGAAAGTTTCCGGCCCCAAGCAATCACTAATTTCATTAGGGAGTGTATTCCCATTAGGAACCGACCGAATATTCGCTTTCAGTTACGGTTTCGGCCAGTTTCGGCCGGCCGAAACCTGAGTCTGAAAAGATAGGATGAGACTCGCATGCAAAAAAAAGGTCAAATGAATTGCACTTAAGGGAGAAAAAAATTTAGTGGTAAAATGATAAGAATTTTTTATAGGAAATACAAGTTTCGGCCGAAACTAAGATTGAGGCGGAATATTCGGTTTCGGTTGAAAATCTTGTTTCGGTCGGACCCTAATTCCCATCACCATCCGCTCTCCCAAAAATCAAAAAAAAAAAAAAAAAAAAAGAAATTATGTCGAACTATAAAATATTAAAGAATACTAATAGTTTGCAAAAATTATAATAAGGGTTCGTCCACATATTACGTAACGCCTTTTTTGACGATTTTCTAGCCCCCACCCCCATGTCACAGTTAGTCACTCACATACAAATAAACCCCCTACAAATATTATGTCCCAACATAGAACTACCCCCGAATAAAATTTCTTATAAAAAATTCATACCATTTTACCTTTTTTTTTTTTTTTTTAAATTTTATAAATTCAACTTTGACTTGTTATAGTGGAGAATTGGAGATATCAGCCAAATTGGGATTGTCCAGGTTAATAAAACTCCCAGAATAAGACGTTTTGGCCTGAATTTATTTGGTCATCTTCAGTCAACCTGAGATCAAACCAGGACTCGTGCTTGTGCACAGGAACCATATAATTTTGTAGGAAGCAAATATATTTTATTATTGACGAGTCCTGGTTTGATAACATGTGCACTTGCACTATGTGTATAATTCCCGATAACTGAAGATGGCCAAATAAATTCAGGCCGAAACGTCTTATCCTGGGAGTTTTATTGAACCTGGATCATTCCAATTTGGCTGATATCTCCAATTCTCCACTATAACCACATCACAGCCACAACCTCAAAGGCAACTATTGAATTGTTATTTCACACTTAGAAAAGCCCCCGGGGGTCCCCCAAGTCACAATTAGTAATGTTTTGTTCAGACCCCTCCTAACTCGTTGCGTAATATGCGGACGACCCCTAACAATCCTTTTCAATTTTTGCCTTCTGACTAAAAAAAATGTATCGTTCATTTTTTAGTTAATTAGTTAAAATACTTGAGCTAAATATTAAAAATATATTCCTTTTAACTCAATGACCTCTTAATTTTCTTTTAAATAATTATTAATGTTCATTATAATACTTAGAAAACTCATCTTAAAATATATTTTGCGATATTTGCTTTACTTAAATATGTAAATTAAATCATAATTTTGAGATTATATATATATAATTAAATATTGTTTTATTACTTCATATACCCGAAAAAAGTAAGAGTGTGCCGTCGGGGGTTGAACCACGGATCCACCAATAATTTCTCCGTCGACAAGGTGCAATCTAGTTAGAATAATTGAGACGACCTCAAATTTAATTAATTAATAAATAAGAAATTGCATATACACCGACTACAAATTGGTGGATCCGTGGTTCGACCTTCGTTGGCACACCCTTACTTTTTTCGGGTAATTGAATTAATAAATATTTAATCATATAAATTTCCGTTTCACGCGAAGTATATAATATCTTAAATATTGTATACAGTATGTAATTTCTTATCTATTAAAAAAGATATGTTAAGAGAATTAAATAAGTCATTGAGAATGTTTTCCTTAAGATAATTCGGGAATGTATCGATATAGATATAGATTTATTTGATACGCTTTAGATATGCGGCCCAGAGAGCATCGCGATGTTCCTTGGCTGCTTTCACAACATCTGAAGCTTGGAGGATTCCTCTGCCGACGACAGCCAAATCAGCTCCTTTCTTAATAACGACACTGGTGGGATCGTTATACTGCTGACCTAAGCTGTCTTCTTTTTTCTCGTCGAGTCGAACGCCAGGAATCAATCGGACAAAACCTGGACCAGCATTTTCCAGCGGACTTTGGCAGACAAGGCCCGAAACCAGGTTTCGATTGGCTTTTGCTAAAGAAATGACCTCTGAAATTTAAAAAAAAAACAATTGTAGTATGATGATTTCTTTAAACAAAAATAAACTAATTGTAACTCCTTTTATAATTAAATTAATGAATAATACAATCAGTGTAATTTTTTATACTAAGGTCTAATTAATATTTCAAGGGTTTTCTTTTTCAAGATGGCATAATATAATTTAAGAAGAATCTTCAAAGAATATAGAGTAAACCCTTTAAAATATGATCTCGCATTAAGAATCCACGAATGATTATATATATATATATATATATGAAATATATATATAGAGAAAGTATTGCGATCATGTCAAAAATTCGATGTCGAGATTTTGATAGATAACAAGTGAGTCCAAAAAATTGGATCCCGCAAATTGGTCTCTGTGTGTGTCTGTCTGTGTGTTTTGATTTAAAAAACTTTTTGACTTTTAATTGAACCTCTTGGTCCGAATTCTATTGAATAAACTTATTAAAAATATAAATAATTAAACAAAATGTGGTGAATTGTAAGGTATGTCTTTGTGGCTGGAAGTAGTATTAAGGAGTCAAAAAAAAATCCAAGACAACCAACATTATTTCTTTTATTGTTGCCGTTCCAGGCTGACGTTTCGGCCACTTATCTAGGCCATCTTCAGAGCCGGAGGCGAGAATAAATGAAAATTACAATTTCAGCGACACACATTCGCATGAACAGAGCTCTTAGAGCGCTTTATTCTTTCGTTGTCCTATGAGCGCTCCGTTCATGCGAATGTGTGTCGCTGAAATTGTAATTTTCATTTATTCTCGCCTCCGGCTCTGAAGATGGCCTAGACCAGTGGCCGAAACGTCAGTCTGGAACGGCAACAATAAAAGAAATAATTTTGGCTGATATGTTTTGGATTTTTTTACTCCTTTTAATATAGATATCCTGATTTTTTATTAGTTTAAATATTAAAACAATAAAGACCAAGTTCTAGGGGACCATTCACGAGGCCTTATAGATCAGTTAAGTTAATTTTACAAATAAAAAATAGGCTTTATATTTATTCTTAAGGAAAGAAGATTCGCAGTCAGGAGAATAATTTTTTTTTTTAAATTGTAGGATGTATTGCTCCATTTCTCATCGTATTAGAGAGTTTAAAATGAAGAAAGAACAGAATTTTATATATGAAATATATTATTTATTCTATTGGCGATCGATTTCGTCAAAATGACATCTTCAGGCCAGCGTTAATAACACTATAATATATATGAAATAATCATTAAATGGAATCTTGAAGGTTGTTATTTTAAGTAAGTTATTAACGTTGCCCTGAAGATGTCATTTTGACGAAATCGATCGCCAATAGAATAAATAATATATTTCATATATAAAATTCAGTTCTTTCTTCATTTTAAACCCTCTTTTTTAAAATTCATTTGGACGACGTTTCCGACGCCAATCACGTCCTACTTCGGAAACTAAAGGTTGTTATAAAACACATCCGAATAAGGACTCGATAGACGTCCGAAACGTCGACCAAAAGAATTGAAAAAAAGTTTTTATTCTCCTGGCTGCGCATCTTCTTTCCTTAAGATTAAAATACAACAGCCATTTTACACTTTTAATATATATATATATATATATTTTTATTTATTTAAGATAAAAATATTTTGCGAAATAAATTTGTTTAATTGGGACAATCTCATAAAATATTTTTATCTGCTATATATTGACTGACTCTAAAGGGAGTTGTTTGCAAACCACAAACAAGTTTCTATTTCTAATCATTATATATATTTACGTTTGGTATAGCTGTCAATGAGTAGATTGCCCTTTGAACTCATCTGGGCGAGCAAAAAGACGGGAGCAGATCCTTCAAAAGCTTGAAGCATATCCTCTCCAGGCAGAGCGTGAACAGTCACGAAATTTGCCCATGAATTAATTAACCGCCATTGACGAGCAACTGTGTGACCGATATCAGCCATCTTGCGGTCTTCCATTATTAAGAAATCTAGCTCCTTTGACATCCTGAAAGAACAAAATTATATTAATATCTTCTATACAAATTTAAATTATATCTAATTTTTATAAAGGAAAGTTTACACGGTACGAGAAATGCTAGCCATTTTTCGTAATGATCGAATTTTTTCGATTTATCTATCTTTCGATGTAAACCGGACATGGTAGCGGATTCTTTGGAATTGGATGATGATGCCAATGATGCGAATCGTAACGATATGTTTGAACTTGTAAACAAGTCGCAGGCATTTCTCGCTACGATTTCATTTAGTTAGCATTTGTCGATAGTTTTTGACAACGAAATATGACAATAAATCGATAAATTGTTACAATTTATCGTAGCATATAAACAGTACTCCACTCTTTCGATTTATTGCTCCAATAAATCGAAAGAGTTGAGTAATGTTTACACCCTAAGAGAGATCGCCATATTCGACATTCAATTAATGTAATATTCCTTTGTCGACAGCTTTTTTCGATGATGATAAAATTCTTACTTTCGTAATTTAAAAGCTGTTTCTTCTGACCAATCGCTAATAGCATCTGAATGGGTTTTAACCACTGCAACATAAGGCGCGACTTGTTGCACAATTTCCAATAATTTCTCAGATGTATCAACATCAGCCGCAAGACATAAATTCGACTCTTTACGTGACATCAATTCAAAAAGCGTTCGCGCTGAATTTGATGCTAAATTGGCTCGTTTTGCATAGGAGAGTGTGAGATATGAAGGCTCTGGTTCAACAAAACGAGAGGTGCCATCAGCGCGAATTTGAACCTGAAAAAGAGATTAAGTATAATTTACTAAATAATAAACACTGGAAGTATTTAAATAATATTTGAAGAAATAAAGTGGCTGATCTATTAAATATAAACATATATAATATTATATTATTTATTTTTAATTGCAATAAATGAATTTTTTCAAACAAGACTGTGAATATGTTTTTTGTTGGTAAGGCCAAACGGCCCATGGCCCCCAGGATTTCCAACCTTTCCGGGGTATCTGTGTGCTGTCCATTGCACTAAGCCACCAGACCCTTGACCAACACCAACAAAATATCTATGACTTAGTTAATCTTTAAATCGAGATGATTAGAATACTAATATCTTATTCAATATATAGATCTCGAAAAATATTTAACTAAATGAATTTTTGTTTATTCTTGGATCCGGAATCTCTTGATTTAGTAAACTTAAAAAATATTATATTTTAAAGAAAAAAAATTTAATATGAAAACTGAATTTTGATGGTCAGATAGATTTAAGGACAATCAAACAAACCTAAATAAAAATTCATTTTATTTTTTTAAATTTAACAAATATAAAAAATAATTTTAAATTATCAAGTAAAATTAATCGTGCCTCTCAAAAAGAGACTCCTACTTTCTAAGCACATTGGGCACTATTAAAACAGTCATGCATTTTCTCATTAGATTATTTCATTTTTTTTTATAAACCATTAAAAAAAACAATGAAATAATCATATGAAAAACAGAATGAGAGGAACTTACTGGTAAGTGGGTACCAGCTAAGACTAGCATTTCTTTTTCTCTCTAATATCATATTTCTGGGGAGGAGGGACAGTTCGACTATTTTTTTTAATAGTATTTAAAATTGTCAATCTCGAATTTCGGAGATTGAAAGACATGTTAGAATATCCAAATTATTGTAACAACTTTTTATAATGAATTCACCTGAATAAATGAAATTGTTTTTTTTTTTTTTTTTTTTCGAAAAATTACCTTTGAGATGTACTCCTTGACAGATTGTTTAACCGAATTATCTACTTTGCCAGCTTCATGAAGAATCTCAATCACTTTTGTTAATGTGCACAAAGATCGCATTTTTAGGCCTTTTTCTTTGAGATTCTCTGTACCTCCTTGTTCCCGATCCAGTACCACAACAGTCTCTGTTACCTTCAAACCGTCCGACTAAACAAAGAGAATTACAATATTAATTAATTAATTATTATTAAATGTACTTTATTTAAAAACAAGCAAGAATGATATTATAATCTTGAACCTGACTAAGATTTTATTCTGATAGGGATACTCCAATATTCTATAAATCATAATGGAAAAATAGACAGGGTGGTTAAAAAAACCACATTTTTAGATTTTGACCAGGGCACTAGTTAAAACCGTCCAAAATTTGTTTTAACCACAAAATTTATTTAAATTGTTTAAGTAGAAGAAATTCGATGGGTGAGTGGTAATTATCAGGATTAGGTAGATGTAGGCAGCCATCAATTAATAAAAAAGCTTTATTTAATTATCGTCGACGTTTCGGAATCAAATCGATCCCATCTTCAGGACGATAAACTATCAATGTTGCTTCGACTGATGCATTTCGGTTCATACAAAAATAAATTAATAAATTTGCATTTGCCATTAGATGTATATGAGAATTACAGTAGGTGTCAAATGGCCCCATTTGACATCCCGAAATATAAGCATACATGGGCGTCCGCAGGGGGGGGGCAACCAGGCACTTGCACCCCCTGGAAAATTAAAATGATACAAAAAATGTATAAAACAAAAAAAAATGCTAAAAAACCTTTCTCATTATACATCCACCTTGCCGCGGTGAGAAAGCTTTAAATACTAAGAGATGTATAACTTATTAATATCAAAGTACGTTTTTTTAACTTATCTGTAAGAGACTTGCCCCCCTGCAAAAAATCCTGCGGACGCCCTTGTAAGCATACTATATGAAATTTATTTGTTTATTTCAATAAAAACCACTAGCCAATATTGGATTAAAACCAGGACGGTTTTAACCTGTGATTTTAACCGATCCACCCTTAAAATAGAAGAGGAGTTGGTAATGAAATTATATCACGTTTTGACTAATTGTTGAAATCTCCAGTGGGAAAAATTTCTTGCTTGTTTTTTTTTTTTTTGAAAAATAATTGAAATAATTAAACATTTCGAATACTCACTTTGAGATCACGTGCAGTTTCGAGGATACTGCTACCACTTGTAACAACATCCTCGATAATGATTACGTTCTGTCCTTTTTGGTAAATTCCCTCAATGAGTTTACCAGTTCCGTAGGCCTTGGCTTCCTTTCTCCGCACTAGCATCGGAATCGAGAGATTTGTCGAGACCAGAGTGGCGATAGGAAGAGCAGTATATGGAACTCCACATACGTGGTCTGTCTTGGTCGAGGATTCGCTCACCATCGTAGAGATAAGATGAGATACTTCTATCTTTATAAAATATAAAAAATATATATATAATTAATTTTACAAAAAGCCTAAATTGTCAAATGTATTAATTTAAAAAAAAAAAAAAACCTTTAAAAGATTAAGCAAAAACTACTGACTATTAAGATTTTACTTTTTTGAGGTTGTGGCTGGTGATGTGATAATAATGAAGAAATGGAGATATCAGCCAAATTGGAATAATCCAGGTTCAATAAAACTCCCAGAATAAGACGTTTCGGCCTGAATTTATTCGGCCATCTTCAGTTATTGGGAATTATACACATAGTGCAAGTGCACATGTGATCAAACCGGGATTTGTCAATAATAAAATTTTTCGCTTCATACAAAATTATATGGCTTCTGTGCCCAAGCTCAGAGATAATTAATTATCTAGACCATCTACCATAGAATTTTGTATGAAGCGAAAAATTTTATTATTGACAAATCCCGGTTTGATCACATGTGCACTTGCACTATGTGTATAATTCCCAATAACTGAAGATGGCCAAATAAATTCAGGCCGAAACGTCTTATTCTGGGAGTTATATTGAACCTGGATTATTCCAATTTGGCTGATATCTCCATTTCTTCATTATTATTATTAAGATTTTAGCTCACTACCTAATAGAAAATTTGTTTTTTTCTTTTATTAAGGAGCTAATATATAATAGATTTTGATGAAAAAATATCAGCTTTATTCAAATAATTATAATTATTGACTTTAGCAAAAAGGTAAAAAAAAACTTCATGATCCAATAGCCAATTTCAGTTAGCTTTCCGGCCTAAATGAAAATATTTATTTAAATTCGATTGAACATGCCGAAATACATGAAAAAATGTGATTATACTATTAGGATTATTATTATACCATGAATAACATTTAATTATATTAAATTTAAAAATTTAAATAATTTTATTCAACAGGTGTTTTCCAAGGAACAATAAAAACCCAAACTTACCATTAAATCTGGATGTGAGACAATTACACGTAAATCAAAATAAACAGGTGAATTTACGCCTACTTTCATTTTAAAATCACCAAATTTTAATGCACCAATTTCATGTAAGCGGATAAGTAAATTTTTAATGCGTTCATTAAACGAAGACATTTTTTTTTTTCCAAATTGTAAATTTTTCAAAAAATTTAGAAATAAATGTGATTTATATTATTTAAGCTCAAGTAAGAGAATGTATATGTGAAGTTGTGAAGAATCAAATAATAAATGAATTAAATCGAAAGAGTGATTTTCTTATATTTTAAACACGTGCAAATCAAAGTTATAGAGAGAAAAAGAATAGAAAACCTATGCTTACTGAGTAGAACCACAGAGAACTCAAATTTAAATGGCGGAAAAATTAAATTCACATACGCGATATATATATATATATATATCTTAAATATTATATATTTCTTATTTATAATATTTTAATATAAAATCCGGACTTTTCAATTAGTTATCTAACCCTTTAATAAAAAATAATTTATTTATCAACTATAATTTCAACAAAGTAATAATATACCCCTAGAGCCTCCAGCTAGAGGGAGAAATAATGCCCGGAGGCCAAAAAAATATACTCACCCCTCAGATGAGTTTCAAATAATAAGAAAAAACTGCGGCGTGTCGCGCGACTTCTCGCAACACGGAAAAATGTCGCGAGACAGGTTGAAGTGGCCGTTCCCAGAGAGGAAACACACTTGGGCCAATTAGGCCCTTTGTGATACCACGGTGGGGCTATCCCCCTTTCCTACCCTAAGAGGAGACTTCGGCAGGATGTTTGAATTATTTGCGGCAAGCTGGATTTGAACCCGAGCCGTGTTGAGACTTCGAACTCCGTAATCCTCAGCTTAGCGGCTTAGCCATTGCCTCCTCAGGTCCTGATTTTAGCAAATATATTATTTTTTAGTCGTTTCAAGACCAAAATTTGATTCTATTTGATAGAAGATAGACAGTATATACTAATTTATTCATACCATATTAAGACCTATTTCTTTATTTACAAGTTGGAAAAGAACAAGTACAGGAACAGCCTAGACAGAAAGCCTTTGTGTGCAAAATGTCGGAGACGTTTGGGAATATATTCGTCCATCCTCAGTCCTTATAGGCTTATATTTATTTTATATACAAAATTGCCATTGTCCAGTTGTCCATTGGCAAGTGATTAATACGATATGAAGGTTTTTTCGACAACTCTTGATTATATTTGTTGATTTAATTTAAAAAAATTATCGCACATTGGTTGGAAATGTTTTTTGTTTGTAGTTTTTGGGTTGCTGTGGAGGAAATTTGAGAATATAATTAGTTATATATATAATTTTAGACGCCATTAACTCTGCATTAATGGAATCTTATGAGACTTACATTGTAAAGAGAAGATTGAGATGATATGATCACTTGAAGCAATAGGATATTCAAATTGGCAATCCAGATGGGGTATCGTCCAAAAACAATGCTTCAAAGTAACTTCCAGGAGAAGAATGGATTTTGCCTGGCAAATCAAGGTAAAAATTTTTTTATCAACTTCATTTGATTTATTCCAAACATTTAGTAGAAAATACATATTTTTGTTATTAATACATTGTGTAAAACTATTTTTATTATTATTGTTTTTTTTTTTTTGTTTTTAAAAGCAATATATACATATATAGCAATTAATAATATATATATATATTAGGCTTTTTGGCTTGAGATTATCACAATTTAAAAAAAGAAAAAATAAATATATATAGAAAAACACACTTGTATAATCAGTCATAAGATTTGGTAAAAACAAAATAATTAATAAATGGCCAACTTAAAGAGAGCGATTGTCGGAATGTTTGGTTTTTAAAAAATAAATAAGACTCTTGGGACAATCATAGAGTGAAATAGTAATACGATAGCTGAGGAAGAATGTTCCATGAGAAATTTTTATATATATAGCTCAACTTAAGCCTTGGTTTAGAGGCTGAAGGCGAGCTATTTGCGAGCTCGAGCCATTTATTTTCCTTACTTGCAGCTATCCCAAAATTCTTTTTTTCCAAAAGTAACACATTTTTTTTTAATATCAGAAAATGATTGTCGAGTTTATATGAAACATATTTTTTTAATCGAGTTTTTTATTATAAACTCCACTAAGTATAAGATTCCCTCTCCAATTTTATTATAGAATTAGTGCAGATATCAAAGATAGTCGTGCCAAAGTCTGAGTCTTTTTTTGGAATAAATCTTGTTCGAAAATCACAGAGTATAAATATATACCTATGAAAAATGTTTATCGGCTTACATAAATTTGGAATGTACATAAATTTGTAATATTTGATAATTTACAAAAGCCGTAGAAAATTTATTACAAATTTATTATGAAATAACTCTAATTTAATTGAGTGGAAGAAAAAAAATAATGATCTAACTTACTGGGGCGTTCAAATATGTTCAAGACTGGAATTTTTAATTGTCAAACACTTTCTTTTTTTTTTAAATTTATTTACGGTCTTTTTCGGCAACGGAGGCCATTTAGACCCCGTCTCTATTTATTTCAATTTATTGGTAGCCAATTAAATTGAAATAAATTGTCGCATGAGACGGGATGCGAACCCGCGACCCTTGGTACAGAGCACGCTACCTCTACACCAAGGCCCGAGAGCTTCCAAACACTTACTTGCACATCCCAGTCTTCGAGTACTTCCCTCCGGAGTTTCTAACCTTCTGATAGCATCCTGATCCTCTAGAGAAAAAGACTTTTAGTCGGCGGTGTATCCACTTCCAAAGATACTTGACCATGGGGTTCATTCACACTCTCTGAACTATCTTCAACATTCAAACACGCAGATCCATTTTCATTTCTTTTTTGATGTCTATGGTTGTTCCAGAGATAAGGACACATTGTTAGAGAGTGGATACATCTTTTTTGTTGGGCTTCAGGATGTTAGAAAAATGTTGACTCTGGAGAAGAGAACTTCGAAGAGTGGCTAGTACAATGAGTTTGCAATTAAGGAGGCCCCGTGCCAGTTTTATATGAATAACCTTCGCTTCCAAATTGGCCATTATTCTTATTATTAATCACTAATTCATTATTTATACTATAATAAAGAAGATCAAGTCAAAATATTATTCTTTTGAAATGATAGAAACAACAAATGGGAGACAAAGAGAACAAAGGGAAAATTTTATAAGTCAAGTTAGTGAACAAATAACTAAGAAGAAAGGGGGGGGGGGGAATAGAATAAAAATTAAAAAAAAAAAATACCGGTAGTTTATAATAAAGGATGGAATTTTACATAGATTTGAATGAAGATGAAGGAATACTCATCTGTTTAAAGATCAGCTAAATAATACTAAAGTCTCTGAAGATTAAAATCTAAAAAAATCTATCAGAGTATAAATTATTTTGACTTGATCGGTTGAAAAAAAAAAAAAACAATGATTATATTATTTAAAAAAATACTAAATATATAAGAATTCATATAAATATATCTTTTGTCTCTTTTAACAAAAATATTAATTTTTTCTTTACTTTGGCCATTGTATTATAATAATATAAATTTAATTAATAAGAAAAATTAATTCAACATGAAATTACATCAAATTAAAAAAAAAAATAACAAACAAAACACAACCTTACTGTGCAGTAAAAAAAAAAAACAACAATTGAATATTATTAAAGAAATTTGTCAAAGCGAAAAATAATAACGATGCTTAAGCATTAATTTTTATGATTTATTTTGTATTTTTACATTTTTGATTTTTCTTTTTAGAAAATTAGTGATTCACGAAGCTTATATATTGTGCTTATAAATTAAGAAGTCTTTAATTTTTCAGAAATTTAATTAAAAATTGAAGAAATTTTAAATTTCGAAGATCTGTTCCTTCACCATACGTGCATCTGCTAGGATAAAAAAATTGTTTGAAAACAAAAAATGAATGGCCCTGGTGTAAGAGATGTGATCTAATGATGAAAGTGTGTCAACAGGTCTTGGGAATTCATCATAAATTAAGTGATATTCTGAAAGTTTTTGAAGCATTCTTAGAGTGAGTTGGTTACCTGTAGTAAGGAATAAAGAAAAGAGCGATTGCAGCTATGTTTATTTCAAGCCGACGTTTCGGTCAGTCAAGATTGATCGCATAGCTTTTGATTCATGGTCCTTGGAACAAAAGCAATGCGATCAACCTTGACTCGCATAGACTTTTGTCCTTATTAAATGGCAAGAACTATTTTACACAATTGTTCCATTCGACTTTTTGAGAAATTTTGTTGACACGCTTCAGCATTGAGGATGATCGCATATCTGACCGAAACGTCCGCTTGAAATAAACATTGCTGCAATCGCTCTTTTCTTTACTATAAATTTATTCTCTTTCCAGAATTTATTTAATGCCTGGCAACAGAATATACAAATTTTCTCAGTTTCGGTCAATAATATGACTATCATCAGACCTCTATATATATATATATAGATGAAGGTAAAATTTCTCGAATCAAGTCACGTTAGTTGTTGACACTCGACATTTGGACCTTTTTAGAGTGGTGGTATGTTTTCTGGGTCGCGATTTTGCTGAGCCCCAAATGTGGATATCTGGATTTGCCTTTGTGATCTAGGATGTACTAAAACAAACTGGCAACAGAATTACTCTTGAAAATTGCCTAAACAAGGAGTAAATTTCAACATTCAATGTAATTTAAATCGAGAAATTCTATCTTCATATATATATATATATTCCGTTCCCAAGATATATATATATATATATATACAGTGCATAAATATAACCCGAGGAAACTTATCTTCGCATATATATAATCTTCAACCAGCTTCTTTAAGTGAAACTTCTAAAATATAAATTTTTAAATTACTGAAAAATAAATCACTTTTTTATTAGAATATCGAAATAAAAAATATTTTTATCCATGATATACTTTAAAAGCCACATACATCCTGTCTTTGTAAAAATACAAAAAATTATTTTCAAAATAATATTTTTTTTCACTTTGAAATTTTAATACAGTCACATATAGGTGATTTGCTTTTTAAATCAAGCCGTATTTAGCAAATATATAATGAATTGTTATTAACAAAACCATATTTATAATAAAAAAAATCTTTTAAATATGAATTTGTTAATATTTAAGTACTTTTATTTAATTATTTAAATATATATATGTATATATCTATTCTTTTCTTTCTTTTAAACTAGATACTACTCACATCAATTCTGAAAGACATCAAAGGAAGGGAAAGAGAAAGAAAAGAAAAAGAGACGAGGAGAGGATTCGGGAAGGTGGAGGCGACAGTCAACCCTGAGAGCATTCAAACTAGCCTAATGGTGAATTAAATTAATTTAAAATTTTCGTTGTTTTTTTTTATGTCAAAAAATCTAATAATTCTAAAGTACAATACTTAATAAAGAGATGGTCAATTTCAAAAACCAAATTGAAAAGAAATTTCGGTCATGAGAAAATAAAAAGGTTTTTTTTTTCAAAAGGTGGTTTAAATTAACTTTATGGTTATGGAGAAAAGACAACCAGCGACTGCTTTCAAAGTTAAAATAATATATTGGCAAATTTTTTCGGAATTCCTAACTCAATCCAACGTCAGTGCATATATGATACAATTAAAAACAACTTCACACTCCCCTGGCGCGTGTGTTCTAATACTCTTAGAACGTACAGTGAGCTCCACAATTAAGTCCCCACTTGGAAGCTAGAGCCTTAAGTATATGGTAGAGTACAGGGGTGGCCAAGCTCCTTCATAGTCCGAGCCATTTTTCAATATTTGAAATTTTTCTCGAGCCGCAATTAAATACGTATTTAAAAAAAATTTTTTTGAAGAAATTATTTATTGAAAATATATAAATAAAAGTACAAAATTGTGTATTGAATTTAAATATTAAAAGATTAAACACATTTATTTTTACCTCTCTTGATAATTCTTTAAAATTTGATGAATAATTGGTGACAGCACTTTACAGTAACATTTATCTAGAGCCACAAATAATTCTTCAAAGAGCCGCATAATCCAGGTGGGGACGTAATTGTGGCACTCACTCTACACGCGCCTGGCTACTCTGGAAAGTTGTTTTTAATTGGATTATATATATACACTATTTTTCCCTCAGGGACTTGATCATCAAATGTTATCCACTCGTTATATAGAATCACTTCTCATGTATTTTATAATTTTGTAAAACGCTCCACAATCAAATAATTTAATGCACTGAGGATGGATTGGTGTTAGGCATTCCGAAATAATTGCCAATAAATTATTTTTTAAAGTGGGAAACAGTCGCTGGTTGTCTTTTCTCCATAATCTTA